>JAKTTQ010000229.1:0-131793 GCA_030581555.1 [Candida] argentea
TCCCTTACCACGGTGAATAGATCTTTCTTGACACCATGACCATCTTAACTGCTCAAGATAAAGAAAAGATCAAACGTGCGATTCCCAAGGCTAATAATAAGATCTTGGATTCTACAGTCGCACGCCTCTATATTGCTTACCCGGATCATACCCAATGGCAATTCACGGGCCTTATGGGTGCAGTCACTCTTGTTGACGATTTGGTAGGTCATACATTCTTTCTCAAGCTCGTGGATATCACCAATTCTAGAGGTGTTCTTTGGGATCAAGAATTATACGTTGACTTTGAGTATCATATGGACCGCAAGTTCTTCCATACTTTCGAGATTGAAGAGTGTCTCGTGGGTCTTTTATTCGAAGACACTCACGATGCCACGCATTTCCACAAACGTGTCACTGACCGTAATAAGCATGGTTCAAAACAGACCGTCAATAACAAAAGCGCCATCGCATTGAAAGAAAAAGTCGGCACTCAACAGAAAGCAGCAGGTCCTCGAGGGGAGTTTGTAGATGTGATTACTCTGCAACGATCTCGAAGAGCAAAGGGGATCCTTTATTACGATGACGTTCCGCCGCCTGAATGGAGATCGCTCTATGCCGAGTTGGCCAGTGCTGGCATTTCAGAAGATATGATCGCCGACAATAAGGAATTCATCAAGGACTACATCTCCAAACAAGGTGGCCCATTGGTGGGTCTAGAGCCACCAATTCCTCGAAGACGCCAGGAACATCATGAGCCTAAATCCGAACCTGAACCTGAATCAATGCTGCGACGGCTGTCCAAAAAGGCCCCTCCGCCGCCGCCACCCCCGCCACCTGCCTCCACGTCTGAGGCACCATCTCCACCGCCTCTGCAGTCGCCACCCCCTCAATACGAGGTCGAATCAAGCAGCGCCGCCAACGACCTGGTGGCTGCTCCACTTGCAAGCGAGGCCGCCAAGCCAAGATTCAGATTGCCCCCTGCCACGGCCACGATACCTGGTATACCGCCATCTTCCGTCCATCACGGAGACCCACAGGCACAACAATCGCCATATGGGTACCAGGCTCAACCCCAAGTAGCTCCACCTTTTCAATCGCGACCAAATTTCCCAGCTGGTAACCCAGCTCATCGAATAGTCCCTCCTGCACCGCCAGCAAGAGCTGGAGCACCCCCACCACCACCATCTCGAGTGGCTCCGGGCCCGCTACCTCCCAGAGTCGGGGGAGGACCACCGCCACCACCTCCACCTCGCGCGGCCAGAACACCTGCACCACCTCCAAGAGACCGTATCATGCCCCCAGCACCTATCCAGATCCCACAACAGCCTCCAGGATCATATACCCAACCTGGATTATCATCGCCTCAGCCACCTCCAAGATTACCGCCCACTGTGGATCATCAAGCAGCTATCAGGTCAATCCCACCACCACTCGATACTCAAGCACCCATCCGATCCTTACCACCACCACCTCCCCAAGCGAATCAATCTCCATTGTCGAATGGAGCTTCACCTCTTCCACCGCCTTTACCATATAACCAGTCACCTATAGCTCCAAATGGTGAAGGGGTACCACCACCACCACCACCACCACCGCTTCCACCCATGTCTGGAGGAGGAGGAGGAGCGCCGCCACCGGCACCTCCACCTCCCGCGACCTTGGCTGGAACGATGCCACCTCTGACATCTACATTGAACGAATCTACGGGGGATCAACTGCGCGATGCACTCCTTGCATCCATTCGTGGGGCCGGTTTAGGGTCGCTCAAGCTGACAGATAAGACTCAACTTGAAAAGCCCGGTGTTCTACTCCAAGAAGCACGAGGCGACCCTGTGCCGCAGAATACGCCGTCTACTGGAACTACAGGACAGCCCGCCACTCTTGCGGATGCTCTTTCGCTAGCATTGAACAAGCGAAAAGAAAAAGTCTCGCGAAGTGACGATGAAGACGAAGACGACTGGTGAAAGCACCGAAAGAAAAAAGAATCGGTATAGAAAAATTGTAATTCCTCATATAGGAACCACTGTATTAATATAATGCCCGAACCGAAGATCGAACTAGGCGAATTCTTAGAGATCACAAGATCGAGTATACACGAATGCGTAAGTCATGCAGCGAAACGGGAATTACACAAGGCTGTCATGCCTGCAACAGTTGCGCATCCCCTCGATGAAATCACAAAGCTCTCGACCCTCATCAAGGCCCATGCTACCAAAGTGGGCATCATATACCTGCCAGATAATATAGGCAAGGACCCAAAAGTATGTCTTGATACTGCTTGTAAGCTATTTGATACTCTTACATTGCTAACCCTGGTGGTAGTGCAAGTAAACTCACTGAACAAATCAACGTTGCTCAAAAATTCTATCCAAGATTGTGCATTGCGATTGTTGGAGGCGTGTTATCGACTCGCTGAAGAGCTTGATAGATTGATTCAACAGATCAAATCAACTTCTAGTGACAGTGAAACCAACGATATTGGCGAACGATTGATGCTGATCGGTTTAGTATGGGCCGCGTGCGATGAGATAAATGCTTTGATTAGCCGCGGAGAGCTCGGTGAATTGACTGTTCACATAAAACAGAGCATCCAATTGATAGATGATGGATTCGATGAGTTCGAAGAGTGGGCTAGAGATCCACAAGAAATGGATGATGACGATTTTGGATTCGATTTGAGTGATGATGATTCCAATAGTGAGAATGAGCATTCAAGTGATAGCGATGATAGTGATGGTGGCGATGACAGCTTCGCAGATAGCCTGGTGAATCCCCCCTCAGATCTCAAGCACACCACAAAAGTGGAAGAACTCTCAATATACTCTCAGCGGTGCGTGAAGAAAATCGGGCTTGTCAAATTACTTCTCTCTTCATTAAAACTGTCCTTACCTAAAGGAACCACCGGGCCTACTGTTGACAAGCTTTATACTAGTCAGGCATCCGTCGCGCACCTGATCGATAAACTTATTGTTGAACTAATGATGAATTTTGAAATCAACAAAATTGTCACGGCTGCTGAAACCAACATTGACACTCAAGCTCATACAATCGCCACCATTGCAACAGAAGCACACAAGACTAACGAGCAGAAGCGGAACTGGTATCGAACGTGGGTGACAAAATTCGATGAATGATCGGAGCGCGAAGCTTGGAGCGCTCTACATATATAACTCATACCCTCAACATAATGGTAATACCTTACATCTTCTAATTAGCACAACCTAAAGCTTTAGCGTGATGCTGAGCATGGTCTTCAATATAGGACGAAATGAAATAATAGGAGTGATCGCCATTTCTCACTTGTAAATCAACCGTCCCTTTATACTCGCTACCGGCAGCAGCCTTCACCAACGATTCCGGCTGCAATTGGTCGTCCTTGACGTCGAAGTTATCTTGGGCGCCTTGATGTATCAAAATCAGAGGCTGATTGGACCCTCTATACTGTTTGATCAAAAAAATAGGATCGTATTCCTGCCAAAGGGTCTCGTCAGGGCCCAAATACGCGCTGAATGCTTTCCGTCCCCATGCGCAATTCGAAGGATTGCAAATCGGTGCAAAGGCAGATACAGACTTGTACATGCCTGGGTTTTTAAGAAAACCTGATAATGCTCCGAAACCACCCATTGAATGGCCCATTATCGAAACATTTCCAAAGTCAAGAACAGGGAAAGCACCAGACAACACCCGAGGCAACTCCTTATGTATATAAGAATACATGCGGTAGTTTTTGCTCCATGGCGACTCGGTCGCATCCACATAGAACCCTGCGCCCGTGCCGAAATCCCATGATTCGTCCTCACCGGCGATTTCAGCACCACGCGGCGAAGTATCGGGGAAGACGACCGCAAATCCATGCTTCGCCGCAAAGTATTGCAAGAACGACTTCTCGCTGGCATTGTCTGGGGTGCATGTGAGTCCCGATAAATATAACAAGACCGGAATTTTGGTACCCCCCTGAGTCTTCGCCCGGGGTGGCAAATAGACATTCACTGCCATTGAAGTCTTAGTCTCCTCTGACTCATGTGAAACTTTATGGAGTTTACCTTGGAATTGAGAAATAATCGAGTTGGTGGTTACTGACATGGTAGTGTTGCAAATTGTAAGGTGACGTCGGAAAGCTGGGGTAATTACCGTCGAATATCGTCCGCAAAGTCGACCTTTGACTCTTGAACATCACGTGTGTATGACTCGAGATGGGGCCGATCTACAGTATTGCTACCAGGGGGCCGAGAGTAGCATACATAGCTCTTGATGAGATGAGATATATAAGGTAGAATTGAGATGATTGCAATAGATGGAGGGCTTGAGACAATGATTGTCTTTACAGGGCTATTGTATATCTGAATCTGCCAGCAGACGATGCTACAATGAAGGGTGGCTCCTCGATTCGTATGGGAGAATCACCGACAAGAGGCCTGCCACAAGAAAGAACGCTCCACTCACGAAAATAGGTACGGATGTGGTGAGGTCAGCGTATATGGCGATTATGGGCGCAAACACTCCCATAACACGATTGAAAGAAGAGGCTAGTCCAACACCGGTTCCTCGAACACTCAGTAAGAATATTTCAGGGGTGTATGCATATAGCACACCGTACATTAAGCTCGACACAAAGGAAAAGGCACAGTTCCATCCCAAATTGGCGGCGCTAGTCTTTGCTGTGGTGGAGCAGAATAAAAATATCCCCGTCAAGAAGAGCGACAAACACAACGCGCCACGTCTACCCGTGCGCAACTCGACCAACAACCCACCAAGCAACGAGCCGGGGATCCCCATAGTGGCGACGATCAAAGTATTTCTATAAGTTTCGTGAACGGTAAGAGGGGCATTTGCATTGCCTCGAGTCTCGAGATAATACGGCAAGAACGCATTGTACAAGGGAAAGGCCAAGCCAATGAGACCCCACATGAGGATGATAATAGCCGAAGAATAGGCAAGTTTTCTGGTAGCGAAGCAAGAACGAATGTGAGAGAAGTTATATTTTGCAATCTTTTCACGCAACAACATATTTCTGGACTCGGGCTCGTGGATCTCATCACTATCCTTATACGAAGAGTTACCGAGGGAGAGTAAATCATCGAGGGTCAAGTTACACTCAGACCCGTTGATTTGGGCGATGCGTTCAACAGTAGCGAGGGCGCGGGCATCGTCACCTCGTGATAAGTAAAAGTATGGCAGTTCAAGAACCTTGAAAGCAAAGCGGGCCAAGAACATTATTAATGTCAACCCACCCATTGTGAACAAGAAGTACCGCCAGCCCTTGTTGTCAGCCTTTAAGCACAAGTCCATGTTTGTACATGAATAGTTTCCTAACAAGCCCCACGCCACCAAATTGGCGATTATTTGTCCTAATGCCCACCACAGCAGCATCACTGTCAACACCCATCGGTGCAGTTGAGGCAATGCTTCCAAGAAGATTGCCAGATCAACAGGCAAATTCCCGCCAACGCCAAAACTCCACAAGGCCACAAACACCAGTAGCAGGGCAAAAGTAGGCATTCCACCAGCAATCACAGCACAGATACCGGTGGTCAAGAATGTGAGGCTAAAAGCCCATCTTCTGCCTATAGTGTCCAGTGATAACAGCCAGACGAGAGCACCCACCAATAGACCCAAATTTTGAGCCAAGGTCAAGTACGGTGCATTTTTCAGTGATGGAGGATGTACTCCATCGACTTCATTGAGACGAGCAAGAATCAACCCAGTCACCACTGGCCAAATGTTATCAGCCATCCAGCCAAATCCAGCCACCACAAAGAGACCCCATTGATACCTTCCAAACCCAGCCTCTGTAATAGCCTGAGATATCAATTGCAGCTTTGCCAAGTAGACTTTTGAAGCAGCTCCATCAAAAAAACTATCTGAATCACTAGTAGTTTGCAGAGCCGCAGAGGTCGATTCTATGCGAGCAGGAACTTTTGGAATAGGCTCCTTTTTATCAGGCCACATGATCCTGGGTCTATGATGATTCGTGTGAGCCAATGCCTGATACTGAAAATATGGCCCGAAGATGTTTTCGGATCATTTGACACCTTGATTGCTACTCGGAATCGCAACTACGCTTCCTAATGTGGTCCTGCAGCAGCTAAGAACGGATCACGTGGGGTATAAGGGCGGGACAGTTGTCCTATCCGTGGTACTGGCTCATGTCTCATTAGACAGGTCAAATTAGGCAAGTCTGCGCGGGTGCTTTCGAGGGGGTGGACCTATTGTTACCAATGGCGCATGTTGAGATTGATCGGGATCAAGCCCCGATTTCAAGTGATCGAGAAGGGGTGTGGATGATTTCGAACGCCAATCAATTCTGGCTGCGAAATATTATTTTCGGGGGAGTGGCTGGGTGCTATTTGGAGAAGTGGGCCCGGAGGCTGCAGATGTGGCCCTACTGGGATTCTAGGTTAACGCGGAACCCTGACTGGTATTGAATCCACCAAGGGTATGTGCAATGTCGATCACGCTGGTGTAGATATGTCGACCCCTGATCCAAGATTTGATGCGTAATCAAAAATGCAATTCGGCCGCGAGAGTGACCAATGACGCAAGCAGAGTTATAGCGGGTTCGGCGCGGATGCGGCAACACCATTGGTGGGCTAATCAGAGTCTCAGATGACAATTCGCATGTGAGAAGAAGAAGTCCGGGGTGGAAACCAGTTTGCGATGATCAATGAAGCGCGACATGAGGCTTTTCAGGTGATGGAGCGTTGTTGCCATTGGAACAATCAACAAGAGTACGTCGTCAGAATCTAGTGACCTGAAGGGATTGTATAGATTGGTCAAGTTCAGGTAAAATTTCTCGATTCACCATGTTGCAGATTCTCTGTCGTTATTCCAGGTGTAGAGGTCTTCGATATAGTAGCGAGGAACTGAACCGGATAAGTATCCATATCCTGGGAAATAGGGGAAGAACGCGACTATCGCGCCGTTGCGAGTGATATCATTTATAGGTGAGCCTTAGAGTGCGGCAAATCTCAATGATTCATTGGTGCGAAGATCCTCTATCATCTGATCAAACCATCTCCTGGCGATGAGATCACGAAGAATCCTGTGTAGAACACGATCCGGAGCTATTCCACGCAACTTTCTCGATCTGATCTTCAAACGTTGGATCGCCTGTGATCGACTCTCGTTTAACCTTTGCTGACGTTGTGTTTTTTCTCAACTCGTTCATCTCATCAACAGTCACTTTCTATCACCTGAATCGCCCCAATATCGTCTCATCCAAGCTTGCACCTCCCTCAAGATGCCCGACACCTGTTCCACTACGGTTCACAAGGAATACAAAGGTGCCATGAACCCATCAGTGTTGAAAACAGTTCTAAAGTATCCTGCCATCTCCAAGTTGCTGGTGATATCATCACCTCCACAACTACCTGATCCGGCTCCTACCGGCTACATGACTTGTGTTACTGATAAATTGACCCCGCTCATCGTCAAATGCCTTGCGGTCCCCCTGCTGTACGTGGAAGCACATCCAATTGACTTGGTGATTCCCTCGTCCAACCAGCTAGTCGATACGACCAGCATTATTCCCAAGACTCCATCTTCTAGCGATACATGCATCTTCCGCAAAAGGACCCTAACAATCTGTCTTTGTCAACAATCTTACTCGCAATGTCCAAGTGTGCTCAACATACCTCATGTCACTGTCAAAAAGATCTCTCAACTGAAGTCAGGCCATGGCTCTCGTGATATGGTCGCCTATCACCATTCCATCACAGTGAAATTCTCCGAAAAGGACGCATTGATCCCGGCCCCTGTGGCCTGGATCCTCGATACTATCTTCGAAACTTCAGCCATCACTCTCACTACAAGTAGTACTGGCGAGTTTGCAAGTATTGTTGGCCCCACCATAAAATCAACTTGCCATTATGATGGCGTAATGCCATTGGATGTCAGCATCGATATCGATCCATTGTTTTGCAAGCCCTCCTACGTACGTCCCGATGTTCTCGCGCCGGTTTACGAGTACCTATGTTTATTGCACCGACAAAGCAAACAATTGCAACATGGTCCTGCCAATGACTATATCAGCACCTACAATATCCCCAGGTGCCCCAATATGCAACAGTGGAAGCGACCTCTAGTACAAACCCGCATACGGAATACTCATCCCCAGATTCTAAGTACTCTTCTAGATTCCAATTGGATCCTGATCAGTTTACAGACCAAGGAAAACTTCAACGTGATGCTTTTGCGAGATGAGGATAATGGAGTTCTCAGTTACGAAGTCAGGCGATCGCAGTATTAACCTGAAAATAAGCAGATTTGGTATTCTTCCATGCATTGATGCCGGCTTTTTCTTACAAGCAATGGTTTACGACATGAAGCGGAGATAGTGCAAGCCGTTTATCATTGGAATGACCAGCTCTCAGTCTAATCTGGCGATTTTTCCAGAAACCGGCGGAGCTCAGAGTGGCGCGTATCATATCTTCGCGTTGCGCAGAAAAGATACATCATCCCCGTTCTCGTAATGTTGACAGTGGCTCGTAGTCTTGGAACTGCTCACACATTTGCTACTTCATTGGGAAGTAATCGAATTTTATAGCTTAGTCACGTCTCTACATAATACGTTAGCTTCGATTAAAACTTGAGTCATCAATAGCAAACCCCTGCTCTTTTCCTTCCATGGAGCACCGTCATGATCATTGTATGCGCAAATTCGTCGAGATGCCCTTGCACGATGACGGATGGGATTGATGTAATAAATTACAGATGACTCTAAACTTGTGACGATGCTTATACAGATTTCGAGTGCTTTACTGATCGCCCAAGATCACAGGGCCTTGATCTCTTCAGAGGTTCAAAGAATTAGAGAAATCAGCGAGCACTAAGAGGAAGCAAAAGTTGCAGGCCATTAACCTGATCAATATTGCCTGCGTAGCGTAATGGTTAACGCGTTTGACTTCTAATCAAAAGATTGCGGGTTCGACTCCCGCCGTGGGTTCACTACTTTCAAGCGGCTTTAGCTCAGTTGGGAGAGCGTTAGACTGAAGATCTAAAGGTCCTGTGTTCGATCCACAGAAATCGCATTTTTTTTGGTAACGTGGCCTCATTGGTACTGGTTGATACGGCCATAGCAATGTCCACTAGAGCTTACAGTCAAGGAGCTCTGGACTCGAAAGAGCCTGATTTTGATCTATTGTACTTGAGCTACAATTTTACATTGATTTAATCCTTGAGGAAAGAATAGCCAGCCCCAAAATTATGTAGAAAACCACGATGCATTAGACGACATCGCAACCAACGGGGCGATCAGATAGAAGTGGACATCATCAAGACCACGAGCAAAGCATACACGGTATTTCTGACCAAGCTATAATTGGATCCAGCTTCAATGAGAGCAATCGCGCCTGAAGTCGTGGTATTCTCAGTACTGTTGGTGGTTCCGGTATTTGTGAAGTTGATGTATGGTTCTCTGTCGTCGATCGAACCATCCCAACAGTAACGCTCGAAACACTGCTTGCATTGGTCAGATTGCGAGATGTTCTGTCTCTCTTGCTGGCGACGAATGATTGCGCAGCCGACACATGCTTGGAACTCAAGATCCAACGTGCCGTTGAGTCTCAGGGCAGTCTCATATCCGTTCCGGATGACACCGCGCTTCTTCCGCTCGTCGTATTTCAAGTCGAACGTAGAAGTGTTACCCCAATAAGAGAAGGGACGATTGGCAGTGTAGACGATGAGTGGCAGGTCAAAGACGCTTGAAGTCAGATCGCTCGAGTTGGTGCGTGGGAGCAAACTCAGCAAGTTTCTGGCGTCGCAGCCAAAGAAGGTGGGGCGCGCCGTCAAATTGAGGTTTCTGAAACTGTTGGTGTCGGGAACATGAGGGAAAATCGTGCCATTAGCCTGCTCTAAAAACTGGCGCTCATAGGAGGCGACCAAGCTAGCACCTGACGGCCAGTTTTGGTTGGTATCAGCAGAGTTGTCATAGGCAAAAATCACGTCCAATCCACGCTGAGGCTGGATCAAGGGGTGGAGAGGGATATTCTGCAAATCCTCACCACCATCAACCAAGTACAAGGTATCGTTTTTGGCAATCGAGGAAACAGTGCCGACGCTAGTATCGTAGAATGGGTTGGGCTTGTATACAGCAATATCATTCTCATCTTTCGAAACGCTACCCAATATCGCCAGAACAATACTCTTGACTGCAGATGAAAGAGACGTGGTGTTAATCTGCAAGATGAACTGGTTGAAGAGAGTCAGCGAAGTACCCATCACGAAACCAGCGTTATCAAAACCTCCAATACACTTGCTAGAGTTGGCCACGCCGCCTTGGTTCGAAGTTCCCAAGTATTTCACTTCAGAGAATTGGTAAAGCGAGGGATCCCATGAGCCCATTTCGAAGGCATTGAACTCGAATACAGTGGAGTTTCCACTGATAATCTTCAGGCCAGGGGTACGTCCATCGGCGACGACGATCGGGAACGGCATTTGATGCAGCGTGAAAGGATTCAGCTCTTGCAATGTCAGCCATGTCAAAGCGGCGCCAGTGTCGTTGAGCTCAGAGAAGAATTGATGCAGTAATGCACGGCCCCAAGTGTCAGTCAAACTCACATCGAAGCCAGCCTTCCGCTTCGCTTCCAAGTCATCACTGATGCCCTTATAGTAGTTATAAGTCTTGAGGACGTTGACACCACCATAGTTAACAATAGAATGAGACAAATCCCAGAGTTTTCCCTCATTCAATATCGTATCAACATCAGTCCAGTTGTTCATAACGATGGTACCCACTAACCAATTGCCTCCCAGCAAGCCAGCAAGGTAGGTCAGGGCCTGTAACAACCCGCCCAAACCAGTTTTGTTGGCACCGCTAATTCGATCATCCAATGCGGCCATTTGACCGGCGCCAGCGAGCATCGCACGGTAACCACCTCCAGAGAATGCCACACCGATATTGATAGGGCTTTGGGCCTTGTTGTTAACGAAATCCGAGGCATCAAAATCAGTCATATTTGCTCTTTCGAGAAATTCAATCAATTTCTCATTGGTATATTGTTGACGACTCTTCACCCAATCAGCTTCATCACTGGAAAGCCCATTGGCAAGGCGCACAAGTTTATTTGACGAGGGACAATCGACCTCGCCGGGTGCATATGAATCTGTCGGCAGCCACGCGTGGGACACAGAGATCCAAGCGAGAATCGATAACGCAAAATCGAGCTTCATGAGGAGATGCAGACGTCGACACAGAAGCAGAAGAAAAGGTCTGGTAAAACCAACTCAAAGGTTGCTTCCCGGGGCGAGTTGCCATGCCCGCATGGAGCCTCTTCTGACATACCATCACGTGAAAAGGATGTTAAAATATTATTGGGGATTCAGCAGAGCCACCAATCGTTTAACCAATCGGTTGAAGTAGATCGGTCGTCGCGGCGGGCTCGGGCGAGAGCCGCTTAGAAGGGCCAATTACGTGCTTGGAGATCTAGCTGGGTATAATAAATGGGGCGCTGTTGAGTGGTCGTGATCAAGGAGTTTCTGTATCCCTTCCCAGAGGCTGTGAGCATTTTGTCAATAATATTTTTAGTTCCGATGGATTTGTCGTTGCTGCCGATCGATCAGAGCCGATCGTTCGCTGATTCTATTCTAGGAAAATGCGTGTAAGAAGAGCAATTCAAATTGGTTAACAGTCCGACCTCTCTTCCTCCGCCTATGTTCTACTTTGCGACAGTCGGCGTAATAGGCGCCAATTTGATAAACTGTGTTGTAAATGCAATCAAAATTACGGGGTAATGCAATCAAAATTCCCCGCACAGAAGGCGGGAATGGTCATCTCCATGGAGACTAGACTCTAGTCATGTGCATTCTCTGCTGCATAAGTATCTTCTAAGTGTACTCAAATCAATTCCAGGTCATGAATTCACCTCGACTACGATCGATCCTCGTAAAGATGAGCATGTCCCAAACTCAACACGACTACTCATAGTAAACAGTGTTCATGTATCACCAGTCCATAATCTCCATAAAAGTATTGACTTAGCTGACTAGAATGAATCACTTGCCTCTGGAGAGCACATATTGCTCGCTTCCTTGAAGCATACATGGATCATCGAACAATTCCAGAAATCAGCTATTTTGTGGGGGATGGGTAATTTTTAGCGAGGCCTTACTTTGGTATTGCTGATCCCTACTACAGAGTTATGTCTGAACGCTTATTGTTGAAAAACCTCTCTACATACGCACCTGATCTTCAGCTGGGATCATCGAACAACGCATGCTCGGTCTGGCACCGTGTGCCTGTATCACGTAGGTCTCTGGTCCTCGTACTACTATTCCTTGGTGCTGCAGGCGAGTTGCGAGTCATTCTTACACAGCGTTCTCTGAAGCTTCGGAATTTTCCAGGCCATATATCATTACCGGGAGGAAAAGCAGATACTGGTCTTGAACTGGAATGGCAAGTGGCACGAAGAGAGATGCACGAGGAGACTGGGTTTCCCTTGGACGACAACGTTCTCCGCGCCACACTCAATGTCGAAATGGATCACATGCAGACTATGCCCAGTTATCTTTCACGCACATTCAGTGTGGTACGCCCATGCATTGGATTCATGCACCCGATTGCACCACACACCATCAATATCCCCATCACCTTGAATCCTGGTGAAACTGCCAGTATATTTTCATGTCCGCTTCGTGATTTCCTACACCCGTCCACGCTCACCCGAGAATATCCATCCCTTGAATGCGTGGAGAGGTCACTGTGCGCCACGAAATGGGGCGGGATTCCATGGTTTCTTCGCTCGTACACGTTCAACCAACACAACACCCGCGATGCTCCGTGGTTGAATGCCGTTGGCAACTTATCTGATGACTCACTAGACAGTGACGAAGATAGCACCAAAATAGAGAACCTCAATCTGTGGGGACAAAGAGGATCTCGACGTGATACTAACACTAATCAGAAAATCTACGACGTATGGGGCCTCACAGCACAAATATTACATGACGTAGCAAAAGTCGTATATGGGGATACAACGAGTGGAGGGCCAATCGGACAAGAAGAATTTGTTTACAGCTTATGGAAACATGGTTCGTTCATGCATCATAAAGAACGTTCAGCGGAAGAAATCGCCTTGATTGAAAATGCCAGTGGCTTCGATAAAGTGTTGCCGCGAACAGAGTTCCTTCGCTTGAAAAACTTGTATCAGGCGTAATCACAGGTCTTCAATATATATTTTCCTCCATATACTACGACGTCGAATCACCATATTCGAATGGCTATTGGCGACGCCACGCACAAAAGTCCAGATGTTACGTCTACACACGAAGATGTCTGGGAAGATTTATCACAAAGTATGAGCGGCTTGGCCATCTCTGCCAAGCATCAGGAGGTAGAGTCCAATATAGACTCCAAAACATTGCTACTATTGGATCTCGCAGAACAATACCAGGCTCTCACTCAACAAAGCCGTCACAAGTACATTAAAGGATACTTGAACCTAAGCAGGGCAAATTTCCACGCTGGTCTCAAGCCATATGGGCCAGCCGCATTCGATATGAGACCTCATGACCCCTGTTTACTCGTTGAGGCGCTGGATATTGGTCTCGAATTAAGGGATCTACTATTGAAATCTAAAAACCAAAAGGAAATTCCACGCGGTGATTCCCTGTCGAAAGATGAAATCAAGCCGAACGAGGTGGGTCAAAAGACCGCCTCGTCCACGACAGGGTCAGATTTTCTGAAAGGCGAAGATAACACTCACCCTGTTAGCCGAAAGCTTTATGCCAGAGCGAAAGAACACAACATCACAGAGATGACCAAGAAGTCGGAGCGCAAGTGTGATGTACACGAAATCAAAGAAGATCCCAGCACTCATAGCGTGGGAAGAGGGTCTGTCAAAGATCCAATCTATCAATTCGGTGGACTTGTGCCGATACAGCTTAGAAATTCCCAGTCTTTCTTTCGAGAGGCAATCAAGACATCGGTCTGTGAGCACAATTTGAAAGAAAGGATACAAAGATTAATAGTTGAGATCGAAAAGGCTAGATGCGACAGCGAAACCCCAGAATCCACAGATCGCGTTGATCAAGTCCCACCTACCGAGTGAAAGACCAACGACGATGATCATTTCTAGGTAACAACGTCTTCACTGCTGATACTTATCTCACACACCTCAAGTCGTGACACAGTATAAACCCCACAAAAAGAAAA
Organism: [Candida] argentea; assembly: GCA_030581555.1. NCBI lineage: Eukaryota > Fungi > Ascomycota > Pichiomycetes > Serinales > Debaryomycetaceae > [Candida] argentea. The sequence goes on from JAKTTQ010000229.1 coordinate 14,132, forward strand.
ATCACATACACACGGCAATTCTCAGGATCCAAGATTCACATGCAGTTGCAAGTTTTTTAGTTGATTTGAAATGAGTCGAAGCTCCCTTGCAAAGTCCGATAAGAACTCTTGTTCAAGCAAAAGCTTTTACAAAAATGTTTCCAGAACAAATATAAAAAGACTAATAACATTTTATTGATCAGTAAAACCTTGAGTTCCAGGTACCACGCCGTTAAGTACCCTGATGGGAAACGAGAATGTACGGGTCACGAGGAGGATCTTGAAAACGCTCTTTGTGCATGTCACCTCTCTGTCGAGACTGCCGGTACGTCTTCCGTTGCGGAGGAGGTATAACCGAACAGGAGAAAGTGTTCTGGGCGAAATTGACACAGTATAAAGACCGATTCATGCCAAGTTTGGTGAAACTGCGCGTTGGTGGCAAAAGAAGTTGTGTTCAAATCAATCGACAAGACTTACCCACGGAGAGGAGCAGGATAAGACGCGCATTGCTGTGCTATTTGCTACAGTGGCACTAGCTCTAACGAGCTCGAATTACTCATCATCAACAGCCGGAACTGTGTCGAGTGAGTCTCATACTTGGGATCACAGTTCCAAAGTTTGGATGACAGAGGCTCTCGTGAAAAAGTGGCTGCAAATATGTCATCGACTTGTTGAACTTGAATCACGCGTCACTTTAGTGAGCGACGGCCACTTTGTACACTATGCGGCTATTAAGAGTATCCCACTTCCCGCACATATAATAGTGCAGGTTTTCTGATGGAAACGACAGCTGTCGTCCAGCCTTTGGAACGCGTGTCCTCCAAGAATCACCCCAAAGAGGCTCAAAGCGGGATACAAGTAAATGGGGCGACTAGGACAGCGATTGGAAAAGGAGCAGACTGTTTGGGATGCTGAAAGGTATTGATGCAGAGCATCGAAACAAGTCGTGCTGGCTCAAACGATTGGAAACGGCTCACAACAGAGTATGATGACTATGACACGACATCACCCCAGCTACAAAAGGACCGTGCAATTATTCCGGCGATGTGAAGCCATGGCACCATTGGCTTCGATTTTGTGAAGAAGATGCTCTGCGTGGATTTCGCCACCAAGATGCAACCGATGGTTTCAGCGACTGCTGTCCAGAGTATCAACCCGATGACCCTTTTGATTTCGATGCCTATCCAGGCGATTATTTCTGACAGCCAACGAGGAAGTTTTCGTTGGACGACTATGATAGAGATGGTGTCTCGAGATCAACAGAGATTGCTGGTCGAAGCCGCACAAACAGCCCCCGACGAGCGTCATAAGCTTAACATCAAAGATCTCTCTGGGGATATATCTTTGATTTTTCGGGATCTTGACAATTATGGTAGTTTTATCCGAACAATGAAGTTGAAGCGTCGAGGGAACGCGCCAAGAAAGCAATTAGGTCGCATCGACCCATGGTCAAAAACTCCCCTTACGGAGCTACACAGTATGCTAATCAGAAATTGCTAATACCGACTACTTTCTCCACAGAGGATAATCAACTGAAGTGGAAAAAGATATGCGGCGCAGTTCGGAGAATGTAGCCGAAATGTCGTACATCCCGCTTCAACTTCATACACAAGAGACAACTTGACAAGTAGAAGAAATTGAAAAAGGTAAAAAGATATGAATGGTTCCACCCAGGATCGAACTGGAGACCTTTTCGGTGTGAGCGAAATGTCATACCACTAGACCATGGAACCATTTGTTTTGTTTATAATTCATTTCAAAATCAAGTCAAGCTGATCTGATTTTAAATATCAGTAGCCTGGAAACTTGAAAAGGATCACTTTGATCCTACTTGAATTGTTCCGGAGACCACACCACTCAGCTGAAGACACGTGGCCTCGAAACTCTGCGCCCTATTCGGATCGCAAGGATTTGCTGGCACGGCTCCATACAGGTCACCTAGACTAAGACACGGCGTCTTTCTGTTCGGGTCACGTCTCAATTTGCCACGGCTCCTTTGTGATCGGATCACCCGCCAGTGTGCCACGGCTCCAGTACGAATCACCTGGATCCCGTTAACACAACCCCTTACAGGATTAACTAGAAGGACCAGTCTTCGACTGGCTTTGATCCTTATCCCAAATGAGATGATAAGTATAATCGCATACGCACATACCATATGGGTCGGGATACACCCCTCACCCAAAATTTTTGAAGAATGTTTTCTAGATTTTTAACGAGATTTGTCTGATCTTGATGAAGGCGGTATAATGATGTTCATGCGTCCCACATGCTGATTTTCCAATTCGTGCGATCGGGACGGGGAGATTACAGCACTGTCCACTGACTCCCCGGTCGGGCATGTTCTTAAGTTCGAATTACAATATTCACGTACCAATGGATCACGATGTATCGAAACTGGATTCGACCCGTAAAATCGCATGACAGACATCCAATTTGATTATATAGGAATGATCTGGTCTACTAGCGATGAATTAGCATACGATCGCCAACACAAAGGATTTATAAATGGCGAAAGGGGCTTGAAATACCAACCGGCGCCCAATATATGGTATGTGCCATCCAGCGCACCAAACGCGCTCAGCAACGATGATGCCCTGCCTCACTATCACAAATAGATCTTCCTCATACCCATCAAAGCCTTCGAATCAGATTCAAAAGAACTTTGATAATTCAACTCTGATCCATTCATCTTTCTTCTCGGTCTCCGTCGTCACGCTTACGACCCTTTTTGTCATGGAAATCTTTGGTTTGTCTTATGGCCTCTGCGCTGGCACGATCAACGTGGTGGTGCAATGCATCTAGAACGTCACGCGGTGGTGCAGGGTCCTTTGGTAGCTTTTTGTTTAAGACGCTCTCAATTCGCAAGTACATTTCCAAATCGTATTGTGTGACGAGTGATATACTTTTGCCCAGCAAACCAGCACGAGCAGTACGACCAACACGATGAATGTATGCCTTTGAGTCAGTGGGGATATCGTAATTGATCACGACATCTACGGCAGGGATATCCAAACCACGGGCGGCCACATCAGTAGCTACTAAAATGTTTGCCTTCCCCAGTTTGAATTTGTTGAGCGATCCAAGTCGCTGAGCTTGTGAAAGCTGACCATGGAGAGGAACAGCGGAGAATCCAAGTATTCGGGCAAGCAACGAAGTACGCTGAGTGTGTGCACAAGTGCGGCAGAAAATAATGATACTTTTGCCTGTGAACTCGTTTAGTAAATGCACCAAAAAAGTGTTCTTGTATCCGTCACTGACCAACATCATTGATTGTACCAAGTTATCGGCAGTTTGGTATTTCGTAGAGACCGCAACTCGAACAGGCTGATGTAAAGATGCTCTTTGAAGCTTCTCGATCTTATTGGTCATAGTAGCGGAGAAAAGATAAGTTGTTCTCTTGACAGGGATAATTTTAAGGATCTTATCGAGAGCAGGGCCGAAATCCATATCCAAAAGACGATCCGCCTCATCCATGACCAAGTATTTTAAGTTCTTTAAAGAGAACCCCTTGGTATGCTCCAAATGATCCATGATACGACCAGGAGTCGCGACTATGACATGAGGCTTGCGCATGAGATCGCGCGCTTGGTCCATCATGTCCATTCCACCCACGATACATGCGGACCGAAGGCCCATACCCAGACCCAATGCATCGAACGTCTCCTTGATCTGATAAGCTAACTCACGGGTTGGCGCCAACACGAGAGCGTAATATGGGGCTGGCAGGGTCCACAAGGATTGCAAGATGGGGATGGCAAACGCAGCGGTTTTACCGGACCCTGTTTGTGCAAGCCCGATAATATCTTTGCCTTGAAGGGCATGTGGGATTGACTGAGCTTGGATTGGGGTAGGTTTTGAGTATTTGAGTTGGACACAAGCCTCCATAAGTTCTGGAATAAGCTGAAGATCTGCAAATGTGGAAATCACCGGGGCATCAGCATCGACTGCAATGGCACCTGCGACAGGTTCCTCGACTGCCTCTGTGGGCGCAGACTGCGCACGAGCCTCCTGCCGTTGTAGTTCAGCCTTTTTGCGGATACGCTCTGCTAATTGCTTGGTATCGATCTTCTTGCTTGGCTTCTTGACTTTAGATACAGCAGACATTACGGTGGGTCAAATGTGGCGACTGATGGTTAGGTGTGGTGTGATGAGCGATGCGATGAGGCCGAATTTTTCGGTCTATAGAAAATCAAAGGCGCATCGCGACATTTTATTCCTACAATCACCAGTCCATCATCAGCTTGTAATCATGGCCAAAAGACGTACAAAGACTAGAACTCATCGTAAGGTGCTGGAGGAAGAGCTTGCGAAGATTCCACGTCTGATGGTACTCCGGTTGGGGTCTTCGTTGAAGAATCGCTCGTTGAGTCAATTGGTTCGTGATGTTAGACTATTCTTACAGCCTCACACCGCCATCAACTTGAAGGAACGGAAAGCGAACAAGCTTCGTGATTTTGTGGTTATGGCAGGCCCCTTGGGCGTGTCTGAGATGTTTGTTTTCAGTCAGCTGGAATCCACGGGAAACATATCTTTGCGTCTTGGGAAGATGCCCCGAGGACCTACGCTTCAATTCAAAATTAACAGTTATTCTCTTTGCAAGGATGTCCGCCACATGTTGCGTCGCCCCAAACTGACAGGCCGCGACTCTGCGGAATACGCTAACCCTCCCTTGTTAGTGTTGAATGGTTTCACCAAGATGAGCGAAGCCTCGAACCACGAGAAGTTGATGGTGACTGTATTCCAGAACATGTTTCCACCTATTGAGCCACAGCGAACAAAGGTCCTGGGTATTCGCAGAGTATTGATGCTCAATAAAGATAAAGAGACCGGTGCAATCGATTTGCGCCATTTCGCCATTTCCACTAAGCTTGTGGACGAGAGTCGCAACGTCAAAAAGTTGGTTGACTCCCATCGCATCAACAAGAAACTTCCCAATTTGGGCAGGAATGGAGACGTCTCCGAGTTGTTGTTGGATCCCTATTCCGTAGGAGGCATTACCTCTGATTCTGAGATGGAAGATGATGCCGTGGTAGAGATCAATAATGAGAGCTCAATTGCAGTTGCCCAGCCGCAGCCAACGGCGGACGCAACTGATGCGCCGCAAGTGGCCGCTGAGCCCCAGGTACTGACTACCCGCAAAAGAGCAATCAAGTTGACCGAGTTGGGCCCCCGTATCAATATGTCACTCATGAAGATTGAGGAGGGATTAGTGGGATCATCGAAAACTATTTACCACGCGAACATCACCAAGCTGGAAGCTGAACAGAAGAAATTGGACAAGTTACACCAGCAGAAACAAAAGCTTAAGCTCGAGAGGAGAGCGAAGCAAGTGGAGAATTTGAAGTTGAAGAACGCCACGAAAGATGCCAAGAAGGCGAGAAGGAAGGCCAGATTTGCCGATGAAGATGGCAATGAGCCTCAAGAAAAACAAGCTGCCAGTGATGAAGAAAACGAAAGTGAAGATGGCCCGGAAATTGATCCTGCCGATTATGAAAACGACTCGGATTTGTTTAGTGATATTGAAAAGTAGGCTACACGTCTTCGTATGCGTGAAAATTGCATAAAGATTCTTTTTCCCGTAAGTTTTTAACTCGACATTTGTGTATCCGTCTATTGGCTACAAGGAGCCGAGGGGATAGTCGTTTTTCAAGCGTAAGCTTGGCTCTGGGAGTACAAGAACCAGAAACCCAGGTGAAATTAAAAGAAAAAACTCGATGCGGTGGCTCAATGGTAGAGCTTTTGATTCCAAATCAAAGGGTTGCAGGTTCGATTCCTGTCCGTGTCATTTTTTGGTCCAAACAAGCATCGTTGCTACCCGACTATATCCTGCCGTTCCTTCTGGAAACCGGAGGTGGGCAGGAGGTCGACTCGTAGGTTCAACTGAAAGCAGCAGATGAATGACCCGCGGCATACGTAACCGGAACTAGCTCTTGTTTGCCGCGGTTGACACCACCCGATTTTATCATCAGTGGATAATTTGCAATTCATGGAGATACCGGATGGTCTGAGGCCCCTCATAAGATGTCAAACGTGCCCACGTCATATCTCAAAATTGGTTTCGTTAATACCAATTGAAAGTTGAACATTGCCGATCAAGTCTGAACCATTCTGTAAGAGACGGCTTGAATCAGCTAAACCACTCTTTTGAACCTTTCAATGACCATAATTGATGTAAGCAGTCACATTGTGGCGAGGGATAAGTCTCAAGTATCATTGACATCAATAGAAACGATCTCATACCTCATGTTCTCGAATCACATGGCTGCGAACCAAGCGTCTGTGGCACCACCCCCTCTTCTATAGTCAACCGAAGTTCTTCTCTATTTCGGATGTTCGACATTTTCAGAAGTTAACACCACCCCAGAAAGTCTCTATAATTCTGGCTATACCCAGAAAGGTTGAATGTGTAATATATTATCAGACGAGAAATAGCTTAGTGGGAATCACAGCTGCAACCAAATACTGAGATTGTAAAGAGAAGTATACGCAATTCGGATCAAGATCCCTCGCTAGAAGCAGCAGCCAGCGCTGCTCAGCGTTGATTCGACCAGACGCTACTTGTGCAAAAAGTGAACGGGGCATTCGCCGGAGCCCTTTTTCCCAAACCAGTCGCGAATACACTTATAATGGAAAACGCACAAGCACTCGAGCCTACCGACTTTATCTCCAGGAATCAAGTCCTCCAAGCATATGACGCATTCATTATCCATGGAATCGGGTTCTATCTTTTCTTGACACAACACTCCAGAGATCGGGGCCGGAGATGAACAAGATCCTGCGATCGACTCGTATGCGGGACATGGAATAGGAGGCATATTGTAAACCAACATTTTGTTGCGAGGATGCGAGGCGCCAGGGGAGTTGAATCTCTGATTGTGATCGTCATTGAAATCAAACGCCACTAGGCACTCATTGATGTGGCTCTCCTTTAAAGACTCCAACTCGTCGCGCCCCGACGCCGACTTGCGGAAGAGTCGCTTCAAGTTCCTGGAACACACCGGGCACAAGTCCGAGTCACTAACATTATCAGCAGCTGAAGATGCTTGATGATACGCATCATGGGTAACAAGACCATCAGTGATAGGATCAACAGGATCGGCCGGAGCTGGTGGCTGGTATGTTCGAGTCTCTTCCCTCAGCCGTCTAACATCGACTAAGCACTCGTCGCAAGTACGGTAGACTTCGTATGGATTAATTGGAGCTAACCCCGAATAGTCGATGACCTGGAAGTCGAGGCCGGAATAGCTGAGGAAGGTATCGGAACAATCGCCACAAACTACACGGCCGCATTTCCTGCAATGATGGCGCCGAAAGAAGAAGGTGAATTTCTGCAGACAATGCGGGCAGTATGATGCCTCATCATCCAGCTGCCACACTGGAGGAAGAGAAGCCATGATTGAAGGGCGACTCGGGGTGGTTGAGGGGGGAGAGCTCTGACCGTGATAGACACAATCAGGCCCGCAATTTTGGAGCGAAAAACTGAGATGTCACATGGCGACGGTGCCTCGAAAGAACCCCGGCTAATCGGAGTCTTGACCTGGAGACATGTCAGATCGACTTACTCAGCTTCAGGTTTGCGTAGATCAATTGGTAGAGCAATTCAACGCCACTGTCAATTATGTCAACACTCAAAGTGTGCCGGCATTGCTCGATGAAGATGATCCTATGAGCCCATCTAATATCGCTGCCGCTGCACCTCTTCCAGGCGCCGCCTCCACTTCTTCGAATGGTGCGGCTTTATCAGCATCTCCAGGTCTGCCTGCTGAAACGATGGACACTGCTGGGACTGAAGACCAGAATGCGGCGTTTCTCAACACTCTTAACGAGCTCTCTGCAGATATTATATTGAAATCTCGTCAGATCAGTATGTTGATTGATCTGCTTCCAGGAATAGGGGTATTACCAGAGAGTCAAATAGCTTTGGTTGATGAACTTATGCTAGAATTGAAGCAAGCCGAGGAAGACAGAGATACAAAAATAAAAGCAAAGGATCAAGTGTTGTCGAAATGCGATGATTTGATATTGCTGGTGGCTGACGCTATCAAAGTGACACGCACTTGATCTTTGATTCGAAGAGAGGTCAAATTGTTTGATCGGTAACTAGAGTTTGCCTCCGGGCTAATTACTACCACGGGCAGTTGGACCGAGATCCCGTGCTAAGTTGTCGTGACATCGCAAATGGCACAAGTGGCCCCTTTTCACAGATTAACATCGTGAGTGGGGCGCATCGCACTAGCCGAAATGATTTAAGCTGGCATTTGACTCAAATGTCGCCGAGTCTGATGCCAGAACCCGAACCCGAACCCGCATCTTTAAAACTTTAGATCTCTTTTAAAGGGTTGAAATATATCACGCCAGAGAATAAATCTAGAAAGAGCGTACCGCTTCAAATCAAGCTATGCTTTAGGAACCGAGCTGAGCAAGAACCTGGCGTGATGATGATTATATACAGCTTACTATATAAATCATGGAGACTGACCATCTCTCTATGAGTAGGCCATGCAATCGTAATCCCAATTGAGCCACTTCAGTTGCACACATTCTTCACGTGTCCACTGCGAGCCATACGCTAGTGGCATCTGTATGTAAAAACAGTATACCAGTGTCGAGAGCACCATAGTCAATACCAAATAGCCAAACTTTCGGTATCGACTGACGATGTATTCCAAGTTCTGCGCAATGAGCAAAATCGAAAAGAATAACGACGGCAAATAATGATGCAAAAACAATTGGCGATCCATGCTGAAATAGGGGTAATAATGGATGAGCCAGCCCAATAACCATATGAGCCCGTTGCGATAATACACGGCTGTGCGTTGCGATATGTAGCTGGTGGAATAAGGATTGAAGGCGACCATTGCTCCAAAGCCAAGTTTTATGAGGATGAAAGCTATCACCATCATTCCCAACGAGTAAGTGGCCAAGTTTCCGAGCAAATAGATATTAAATCCGTCTACTCCGTCCTCTAAATTTGGGACCCATTGGTGGGTATAGTACGCGACTCCAGAGGTTGTGAATGGCCAGTGCTGCGGCCTCAGAGCGTACGTGTGCTCCTGTGGGATCTGTTGATTCGCTCGGTACATGGCTAGGTGATAATCCCACACTTTCCCCAAAAATCCAATTCTTTGCAAACGGATCCTCTCGTGTCGAGGATCACTATCCAAAAGAGGATGTGAATTGCCCTCGATATAGAAGAGAGTATTGGGTAAGGTAGGCTCGTTGATGCAAACAGCTTCGAGCTGACCGAACCCCCATTTGGGCAAAGGCGCATTGTGACCCAAAAGATGACATTTCGTGCCTTCGTGTTTGAGGCGGAATATTGACTCACCCGCTCGCAATTCAGTCAATCCCAAGTCGTCCGGGCCTCTCGTACCGACAATTTCCACTTTCCATTCGTAATCGATATTTGCAAGAAGCTCCTCCCGCAGCAGATGGCACGAAACTTCGTTCGAGTATTCGTGCCCACTCAAAGGAGGCCGAACATCGTTCACTGTCAAAAATTTACCGGTTCCTTGATGGAAAAGACGGATTCTATCACCATTCTTGACAAAATCTATTTTCTTTTGGAGCTCGCCGGGCCGCAGCTTGAGCGTTCCCTCCAAGATCCAGTGATTATTCTCATCTTGAGGTCCGAACCCATAGAGCGTCACTTGCTGTTGCTGAGATCCTGCTTCGTAATCAAATGGGTGTGAGTGAAGGTATTCGTTGAGTGCGGAGTGTTTGATACTAACATCACTCCCAAAAGATACCCGACTTGGGATGTCGCGCGTCCCTGAGTCTGCGAACTCGGCTTGGAACTCGGGCAGAACGCTCCCAAAGCCCGTCCCGATATACGGAACGCACTTGAAATGAACTGCAAAGGCAGCAAGGTATATCGCGAGAGGAAGGATAACCAACGCGCAAACACGAGAGCTCAATCTGGCCCACCACTGCTTATCCGAAATCAATCGATCTCCGAGCTCGAGCCACAGATCGATCGTGATCACCAGGAGAGCCCACACAAATGTGAACACACCCAGGGCCTTGGTCGAGATCGCAATACCACATCCAAGGCCAGCCATAATCAAATATCCAAGCCACAGCAGATAAATTTTCGATCTCGTGTGACTAGCCTGTAATCCACAAGCGACCAAAGCACAGCCGAGAATGAGAGGAGCGTCTAAGAGAACAAGCCGCAGTTGAGTGACCAATGAATTTTCAATCAAAACTAAAAGTGACCCCGCGAAGGAGACAATGGGCCGGCAGCAACTATTCCTCAATGTCATATAGGTCAAAACCACCAGAGCAACCCCACATAATCCCAGGACCATTCGCATTGCAATAATGGGGACTGACGAGGGGATGTCCTCGCCAATTCTGGCGAAATCAAATTCGCCGTCGTATCCGAACAAGCAAGCAATACCATAAAAGATCAACTTTGCAAGTGGCGGATGTACATCAACAAAGAACTCACCGTTCCAATACTTGTTGACCATGCCGCCAAAATGCACTTCATCGAATACCACATTGGTCGGTGAATAAATACGATACAATCTCACAAGCACCAGGAGTGATAGCAATTGGAAGACGAGGAAATTATCGGTCTTTGTCCATGGCACCAATAATGCAGCGGTCATCAAGTGAACGATGCTGCCAATATATGACGGCCTACTCGCAAATGTCCGATTCATGAAACACGTGAGAAAAATACACGCCCCATAACACGAGGCCAGGCACGCTGAGGGTCAAATCCCGACTAGATTCTTGATTGTTGTTCTGTCTGACATGGGCTACGAGTGCTAAAATCTTTCAAGTTTTGTATTGTTAGGAATTTTCGTCTCGCAAGTCTATAAACGTTTGCGTCTCCGTGATGCAGATTTTTCATCTATGCGTGTGACGCTGTTCCGATAGATTCTCTCCGATGAGCGCCTATATGAGTGCCCTGACTCATGGTGAATGGGCTGGATAAAACCCGGCGAAGGTTGTGGCCAAACCCTGTAGCAGTAGAGTTTTGGCGCAGCATCGTACGCAGCATCGCTCGAGGTGTTGTGGTGGTGTCGGCGTTCTCAGTAGTGTTTTGACGACTGATACCTCTCGAATCCAGCTGGGCGTCTCTAGCCATCATTTTCTCACTGGGCAACATGATCGCGCGATCAATCTCATACGGCAATCCACGGTGACGGCCCCGAATCATCAAGGCGATGAGTGTCAATTTAGACACAACATTGAATTCTCCCGCCAAAGCACCATTGATCGTGGTGTATCCCAAAGATAGCCCCACGCATGCATATGCACTTACCACTTCAAACAACACGGCAAACCCGGTTAAACGGGGATCGCCTTTACTGATCCTGGACCCTTCGGAGACCACAACAATAAAGTACCCCAAGACCAAATACCAAATATCGAACGACACTTGATTTTTCAAGTGCGAGCCAATGTACGATTTCGCGGTCGCGGTATTTTCGTCCACGTCATCTTCCTCCTGGGCGTAGATTCCCAAGGACTGTTCTTCATACACGTTGGTTCTTCTGATGGAGATAGCCACCGGAAGTGCCGAAATGTACATCATGATGATAAAACTCAACTGCATTCCCGGATGGAGGATCGACAAGTCAAGGATATTGTAGCCAGATGTACGCGTACTAACTGCTTGGAAAAGACCTGCCAATACGCGATGATTGATGGGGATGTATTGTAATGCGCTATTCCGCAAATCCAACGCGAGGAATAGAATCACATCGACCACATTTAGGGATACCAAAACAGCGAAAAGGCACCATGTGGGCACAGATGGAAACAACATGGTGAAACATCGTCGAGGATGATCCAACAAAAACGATAACGATTCGCGGTAGAGCGAAAGCGGCTTCGACGTCTTGTAAAGCACCCAGATTATGAAACGAAGCGCACATGGGAACCCGACATTTCCAATAATAATGAAAAATCCTGCAACTAGTGGGACAAAGTATGTATCCACAAAAGGAATGAGAGAAGTGGGATTAGCGGCCAATCCAAGATTGTTGAATGAGGACATTCCCGTCCAAATAGCCCACCATACTTGGTTGAAGCCATCCTGTCGGACAATAGCGCGGTATTCGGAACGATGAAGAATCCACGCCAAGTAGAGGATTGCACATATAATATGACAACCCACATAGTATGCGACGATAATCTTGATCAAAAGCTTTACTGCACGATACTCCACGCCGCCGAGCTCCTCGCGCTGGGCCTCGCTCAAGTGCGCAAATGTCGAATTGCGACCGACGGTAGGGGTCCACGACAAGTATGACTTTTGGAGATTCTTGCGATTCGGATACGAGTAGTAAGCTTCCAAATCAGTTTCCTCCTCATCATCGGCCGCAGGTCGCGAGCGACTAAAACTCCGCGAGAGAATCCGGTGGATAGTACCGCCCTCTTGCTTACGACGTTTATGGAAAGCTGCCCTATCGGGTTTTTGTAACAGGTCCTCGAACATATTACTGTTTCCCTCGGGTTTCCGGGTGGATAAGGGGTCTTCGTAGAGCAGTGAGGGGTGTCTATGCAAGTCTGAGTCCGAAGAGGCCAGTGCCTCATCTTTTTCGGAGTCCCCTTCCTTGTGAAAATGATCTCCGGCATGGCCATGACTATGTTCGGAGTCTATAGAAGCATCATCAGGGATCAGGGAAATGACACTAGGCCGTCGGGATGCTGACTGTTGCGCGGCGCCGGTGGAATGAGTAAAGGTCTGCTTGAGCTTGGATGCCCACGTTTGTGATTCCAGGTCTGTGCCCTTGTGACGGCGCGTGTATATAGGCCCGTTGTCGTCATCTTCGATCTCATTGGGAGGTTTGATGATCAATATATCCTCATCGTCATCATCGTTGCCTCTGGCATGTTCCGGCTCATCCTCATTATAATTATGTTTTGGAAAAGTATCCATGGATGTAGCGACACTACTGGTCTGATTAGAGCGGGATCCAAAAAGTTTGGATGGAAATGGCACCGCCGTGGAGCCTTGTTTCCCTTGAAGCATGGCGATCGATCGATACATATCGGAAGGATCAGTTTGCTGGCGGTTTCTCTCGTTGCGCGGGCTCGGCAAGGTGCCGAACCTGATGCCATCCCTAGCGTCGATATCCGCTCGGGTATCATGCGGAGATGAAGAACTTTCATGGGGATCATGGACAGTGGAAGATGGCAGAGGCTCGCTGGGCGCGGAAACGTTCGTTGGTAAATTCGGTCTCCCCAAGTCTCTATTAGTAGCGGTGTTACGACGGGTATTATCGAGCGATGCTGTACGTATAGCAGCGAGCGTAGCCAGGCGGCGCATTTTGTGGTTCAATTTTGAAGATTGCTCGATATCATCGAAATGACTTTTGAACCAAAACAACCGCAACAACAAGAGCAAAAAGCCAATGTATATCGGGGTTGTAAGCAAGGTGGTGATATAGCAGAATATTTGCTGGTATAATTTGAGAGTATTGAAATCGAGGGTATTCATACCGGCTTGGGTCGAGGTGGCCACACCGATGAACAAGGCATCGATATAGCGCATATTTCGAATTCCATAGACGATGACAGAACAAGTGAATGATGAGAAGATAATGAGGGCATAATGCACCGCAATAAAGTTGGGAAATATCTTGTGTGCGTATGGGTAAAGAGCCTTTGTGACCTGACGGACCCATGATCTAAGCTGAAACGCGAATCTGTGGGCTCGCCCAACTGATTCCTCGGAACTAAGTAACGAATCCATTTGTAGGGGCGTATGTACGACGCGGCAAATAACGGATTGAGCCGCTTGAGAGGACCAAGCAAAGAGATTGAGAATACAGACGTATTTGAGGGGTGCTTCAACAACTCATCCTATTTGGGTGGAAGCGGAGGTGGCAGTCAAGGGTGGATTTTATAAGAAGCTATTGAGTAGTGGAACGGGCGCGGGAAAAAAAATCACTCAAGGTTTTCAGCGTATTCCGTAATTTTCCCTTGATGGAAGTCGGCTTTGAAAGTGACAAATTCGCTAGTATTGGCAGGCTCGTAAAACTCCGAGCATTCATGGGGGGTTTATATTCCCCACTGGTACACTATGAGGGATTTTGATACTCACACAAACACACTGCCTGTTGCCGTGACACATTGTATGTGCCTCACGTGGTTGGAAGTTTATTCCAGGAGGCTGAGCGAGAATCGGAAACAGGTTTTAACGAATCGGAACTCTGGCCATGAGCTTTCCGCTGTAGAGGATGATTACTCGAAAGTACGCTGGTTCTTTTTCGGTTGGGCCTGATCTCGGGAGACCGCTTTCAAAGATCAGATGCTGCTAGTATGAAGAGGCTATGGCGGCTCAAATCCTTACAATAGGACCACGCATGCGGGATCCAGCACGTCCCTTGCCTATTTAGGCAATTTTATCCGCTCTGTGACCTACACTCCCTAGCATTGTTCCAACGGCCGAACAAGAGGCTAGCAACGAGTTGAATTGGAACGCATTCAATTTCGCGCCCCCTATTCGGATAATCGAGCCCACAAAAAAAACTGTGCATACTACGCAGACTAACATGCGCTATTTTGTGGTGGCTTTGCTAATTAATGACAACTCGCGCGTAGCCCGAGCTCATCGGTTTGACTGCTGAAAATGCTGATTAGATGTATAAATGTTTAGAGTTGGCATCAAGTGGTATGAATGAGCTCGCTGGTGCCAGATCCAAAATTGAGAATCATCCAAGGATGACGGTATTGTCCCTGATTATACCTTGCTTATAGCATCATCTTTCGGGGACTGACACAATTGTACGCCTCTATAGATCAGACCAAGTAAGCAAGTAATAGTCACAAGTGTCAATCCCACGCCAAATATAGCACCCATAGCGGTGAAAAATTGGAAACCAGGCCCCAATACTTTTCCGAGCTCTGTGCTTCCTAGCGAAACTGTACCCAACGGGAAAGTTATTCCCCAGTAACCCCTTCCAAACTTGATCAAGCCAAAATTTGGGTCTGTGAATTGAGGATTGGGCCGTTTCGCAAATGGTCTCGTTTTCGACAAGCATTGAGCAACCGCGAATGCCACCATGACATATCCCGCAGACACCAAGAACGCGCCTGCCATGGTGGTGAGCAACATAAAAATATGGCCCACGATCAAAAGCGTTTCGCTCGAAACGTTCCCTTCGGCATACTTGAGGTAATGGCCAATATTAGGGTTATTCGCAGCGTTAGCCAGGCACAACTGCCAGATGTTATGTCCGAGGAGCACAATGCCAAAAGATCCTTGGCCCAAAAATCCAACGGGCAAGAACAGGGAGAATATCAAGTTCGTGGGCGGGATTCGGTGGATCAAAAGCTTCCATGTATGTATCGTCAACACCATAAACGCCAAAACAAGAGCGTTGGCCCAAAGGATATATGTGGCGACCAAAGTGCTGATTTGAAGTGCTAGCGTTGGTAATGCAAGGGCAAACAAATTACCCAGAGACGCCACGACCGTAAGCGGTACCAACGGCATTAAAATGAGGGAGTGGAGTTTGCTGTGATGAAGACTCGGGGAACCCTCTTTCTTCATAAAATACGTTCGAAACATGACAATGGTCGCAGTATATACCGATAAGGCAACAGCAATCAGCCACATAACGAGGATTCCCACAGCGCCATGTCTATACCCGTTGACCAAATTCCAGGTAAAGTTTACCAAGGTGGTATAGCCCATAGGGAAAGCACCCAAAAATGGAGCAATATCAGGCAGTGTGTGCCACTGCATCCACTTATTGGGATTCCTCTTCAAGCACATAGCCGCCATTGTGGATGTGCTCGCAAAGCACAAACCTGTAATGGCATACATGATGTATGAGCATATGCGTAGCCATCGAGCAGGATAGGGGAAGTCAAATAGTATCAACGATGTGATACCTGTTCCCATGACCGACACAAAGTATGCAGGTGCAAAATTGTCGATCAATTTGGTGGAAAGTCGCGCCCGCGCGGAATCAGTGACTGTCGTAGCGTCGGACATGCTCATTATGTGTTTCGAATAGATTCTTTATGCTTTGATTAAATCTTCGAATGATAAGGTCTCACGTGGAATGCAAAAACTAATAGAACCTGTATTCTTGGAAACTCCACAGATGCTAGGGTTTTAATTAGGGTGTGAAGTGAAGTGGATCGCGGTTCGGTGCTGAACAAACGGTATATTTAAACAGAAGACCACCTCGATTTTCAAACCCCGATACGAACGCCAAAGTCCGCATCCCACGACCCTTTCCATCGCGGCCCTTCCAGAATAGGAAATAATTGAAAAAGCAAACCCATATTATGCCGACGTGGTCACGATGTGGTGTGTTCCATCGCAGCCTAACAATTGGGTACACTGAACTCAAGAACAAGGAAGTTCCGATTATGGGGTTTGGACTCATGCCCCGAGCTTCCAATGACTCAACGCAGAAGTAATGAGCCTGGTCCCACCGCAACTGGAGCCAAAGCCCCAGGCGCAGCTGTTATAGCACCGGAACTGAGTTGCGAAGCTACCGCCCACTCGAAACGAACTTACAAAGATATGCGCTTGGTTGGAGGTATATCGTGCGGGTGATCCTGGGGATCTCGCAAATAACCTGTTGATCTTCCTTATCACAAAGTTTCTGAGGCGGACCTTTTCGAAAGGCTTCTGCAATCTAAGACAACAGGTTGCGGGTGAGGATACTGCTAGGTGACGCGATGTTCCGACGGACAATGTCCGATTCACGTGTCATTTTCTTCAAAGTCCGATCGCACGATTGATTTCCTCTTTGGGAGACTTCAGCGGACAATTTATGAAAAAGGCCCGTCCGCCTCCGCCCTATAAAAGAAGCGGGCTTTCCGCCCCCGTCAAAAAAATGTCCGACACCCAAAATTAACCGCTTCAATGTTCTCCATCAATCAACCCCAATCTTTTTCTGTCGACGATGTCAAGACTCTTGTTGACTTTAACATGACCAATAAGATCTTGCCTCCGAGTCCTTCTTCGATCTCTTTCACCGAACTCGTCCAAAGGCTCGACGCCCTCTTGACTCATCATGAGAATCTCAAGACTCTGGATATCGACTCGGCGGCCTTGAAAAAACTAATGACCGATTACTGCTCTGCCGAATCTGATTGGCTCAAGTATGCCTTGTATGACGCGTCGTTTAGCTACACTCGCAACTTTGTCGCTGACTTTGGCGGTAACGCCAATTTGTTGGTATTAGTGTGGGGCCCTGGCCAGCTGCTGGCTATTCATGACCACGCCAACGCTCACTGCTGCATGAAGATCTTGAAAGGTCAATTAGTAGAGAGCTTGTATGAGATGCCCGATCATGAAGGCCCCATGGAGATCCGCAAAGAGACTGTTCTTGGACATGATGGTGTCGCTTACATCTCCGACGATATTGGCTTACACAGAATGAGCAACCCGCTGAACACTGAAGTTGCCGTCAGCTTACACTTGTATACCCCCCCATATGCTGCGAAATATGGGTGTGGCGTCTATGAGTGTGAGAATGGAAAAGTGCATCATGTGGACATGAAGAAATACTTTTCGTGGGAGGGCAAGTTAGTTTAGATTTAGAGGCAGGTGCCTCTATGTAATCATGTACTAGATGAATCGTGATTGTAATCAATAGAAGCACATTGTAGCCGATTGTTCCTATTCATCGGGCTAAACCATTCAAGTGTCACAAATTCGGAATCTATTGTTATGTGGCCCGAATATTTATACAAAGCTGTCAGGGAGCGGAGATAAAAAGCTCGATTCCGCAAACATAAATTCCATAGATTACTAGTTTCCACCCCCACAAGCCGCGTTCTAACATCGGCCAACAAAGACTGCAGTCAGTGCTTTTGCGAATCATGGGCATCGTAGTCGTGAATGGCCCGCGGGGTACTGTTTGCCGAGATTGACTGTCGCCCGAGCCAATCTCCATTTTCCCCTATATATGCATTTACAAGTCGACAAAATAAAGTGAATATCCAGGTGTTCGAGCAGCGATAGTCATTTATGCAGTGTATGCAGTGAATGTCTCCGCCTCTTTTCTGATAATTTTGGGACCCCGGTAGCGACTGCGAATTTGGCCGGCAATCAGCTCGGAATATGCCAGGAGCGATTCGCAGCCTGAAAAAAGTATGCGCATACGCGGATCACACCTCAAGAAAGTGCTTGTCCAGCCCCAACAGCCAAATGCATGAGCCGGGACAACCTAGACATTATAAAAAGGGCTCCAATGTCTGTCAAATGCGAATTCGTTCTTCACCAACACCAAATTCAAATGTCCACTGAAAAGATCACTTTCTGCTTCAACTGGCAAACCGCCCCTTACCATATCCCCGTCTACCTCGCACAAACCAAAGGCTACTTCAAGGATGTCGGCCTTGACATGGCACTCTTGGAGCCCACAAACCCTAGTGATGTTACCGAATTGATTGGGTCCGGTAAGTGCGACATGGGCTTGAAGGCTATGGTCCATACCTTAGCGGCCAAAGCTCGCGGATTCCCCGTCACCTCTGTAGGTTCACTCTTGGATGAGCCTTTCACCGGGGTCTTGTACTTGGAAGGTTCCGGTATCACTACTGACTTCCAATCATTGAAAGGCAAACGTATTGGCTACGTCGGAGAGTTTGGCAAGATCCAGATCGACGAATTGACAAAACATTACGGTATGACCCCTGACGATTACACCGCCGTCAGATGTGGAATGAACGTTGCCAAGTGCATCATGGAGGGTTCCATCGATGCCGGTATTGGTATTGAGTGTGTCCAGCAAGTCGAATTAGAGGAGTACTGCCTCGCCAATGGCCGTCCTGCTTCTGACGCGAAAATGTTGAGAATTGATAAACTCGCAGAGTTGGGATGCTGCTGCTTCTGCACCATCTTGTATATTTGCAACGATGAGTTCTTGGCCGCAAACCCCGACAAGGTCAAGAAGTTTATGGTTGCTGTGAAGAGAGCTACCGACTATGTTCTCCAACACCCCGCCGAGGCTTGGGCCGAGTATGCTGACTTCAAGCCCGCTATGGGCACTGAATTGGCCAAGAAAATGTTTGAGCGTTGTTATGCGTACTTCTCGGAGTCCTTGTTCAATGTCCACCGTGATTGGCGCAAGGTCACCGCATATGGTAAGCGCTTGGAAATATTGCCTGAAGACTACCAATCAAACTACACCAATGAGTACTTGTCTTGGGAGGAGCCCACCGAGGTCAATGACCCTATGGAGGCGCAGAGATTGATGGCTGACCATCAGGATGTGTGTAGAGCTACCGGTGGCTACCGCCGTTTGGAGTTGACCGGTGTATAAGTCAACCAAGATGTAACTTGAGCCCAATAGGTGGCTGCTTAGTTATTTTTCATGGTGCATAGTCAAAACTCATTGATCACAGATTATCCAAATTGGACAGGGACAAGTCGTGAAGACTCCTGCCCCGTGCCCCCTGAAAAAGAAGTCCTACGTGGGTCCTCAAGCTAACCCACTGCATGTTGTAGCCGAGCAAAATTGTAAACAGATAAGTTTAGATTGCTCACCAGAAGGAAGTATTTGTTGTCCTTCGAATGTGGCATGTGACGCTTCACACTCTCCCACCATATCATACCCACGCATATTTCAGAAAATGGGTGGGGTTGGAGATGGAGATGCATGCGGCCTTTCCTGGATGTGGGGCTGCTGTATCGGGAAATCGCCATTTCAGGGTGACCCCTCACGGAAATGAGATCCTTCAGAAGGTTGGCAATATGCGTGAGTAGAGGTGTCGATAATACCGCATATCCTCTTTCGGTTCGCATCTGTGGTCGCCGATAATTGCACAAGCCACTTCGTCTGCGATCTTGTCGTTGGCCACGTTGAAGTGGGGTCAATTCGAACATCAAATCAAGCTCGCGACCTGCCAATTGCAGGGGAAAATGCAAGTGAGGCAGTCTTCACGACACGGAACCGATCGATCGGCATTCGACTTTCGTTTATTCATGTGTTCAGGCATTTTATGGCTTGACGGCTCGACATCTGGCCACCATATCGCACATTACAAATCGCACCTTTTTCCCTGCTTCTCGTGTGGCAAATAGCAAACGCGAAGCCGATTACACACGGCGACTAATCCGGCGGCCGCAGGTGTGGGCGATAACGCATCAATTTTTTTGGTTTCACACACCACTTCTACATGTGCTACTATTGCCCGTTCTCGTCTGCAATGTGGTCGAAGTCGATTTCCCCGGGTGTGAGTGATTTTTTGCACTGAATCCCATCTAGGGAAGGAGTCACACCAAGGTTTGTGGAGAGTCTCATTATTCTTCGACGATCGGAAAATACCAGACATGGCTTGCTCCCGATTCTTGGTGTTGTATGGTACCAACCCATTGGTGTGTGGGTCCCACCCTCAATGTTTGACTCTCGTCGCTCCCCGTCTCCGATCTATATAAAGCGCACGATTTATTCCTCTCAACCCTCTCGATCACCACCAAGAAACACTCGCTTACAACTATGAAATTTGCTACTTTCGCAGCCCTTGTGTCCGTTTTCACCACCGGTGCCACCGCCGCCATCTCTGCTGGTCCTTACCACAATCTGACTGTCTCGACGGTGACTGATATCAAGACAACCACTTGCACTGTCACCAGTTGTGACCAAAACAAATGTTCTTTGGTCACTGTCGAAACCGGTCTCACCACTATCACCAAGGGCGCGACTGTATACACCACTTATTGCCCCTTGACAAGTGTGCCTTGGACCACGGCCACCCGCACTAAGACTGTGTGCGATGACAAATGCCATCCTGTGGTCTACACCACTATTTGTCCTGTGGAGGAGATCGAGACAATTCCTAATCATTATACTCGTGCGACTATCACCAAGATTTGTGATGCTAATGTTTGTCAGTCTACTCGCATTGTGACCGAGTGTCCTATTCCTGGAACCAAATACGTTCCTCACACCGTGACCACCTCTGTGTGCTCAGACGGCAAGTGTCGGGCCACTACTTACCTTACTCGCGTCCCTGAAGTCACTTCTACAGTGACCACCTCCGTATGCTCTGACGGTAAGTGCCGTGCCACCGCATACACCACTGTTTATCCTCTCATCACTGCTATTGTTAATCCCGATGCTAAGCCAACCACTGTGGCCACTCAACCCCCCGCAGCTACTCTGGCCACTGCCAGTACCCCCACTGTTGGCCCCGCCAATGGTGCCGCTGGTTTGAAGGTTTCTGGCGCGTTCGCAGCACTCGCCGTGGCCTTGCAGTTCATGGTCTAAACCGTCTCGATCGCTTTATCTTTATAATGGTCTGCCTTGCGAATCTTTATGTTTTCTAATTACCCCACACAAAAACACATTTTTATCTTCTTTATACTCTAACCTGTCTCCTTGATTGTGTGTGCCCGTTCGAGTGTTTTCCCGCTAAGCACAAATATCAATCTTGCCTGAACCGCACCATCGAGAATCCCATTGGTTCGGTCCTGGAAAAAAATGACACGGACAGGAATCGAACCTGCAACCCTTTGATTTGGAATCAAAAGCTCTACCATTGAGCCACCGCATCTACTAATAGTTTTCCGGCGCACCTGGATTATTTCAAATTTTGTTGTTTGCTGGGGTAAATCTTGTGAGAATCGAAGGTCCGACGACTATCTTCAATCACAGGAGAATCTGTGAGTCTGCTTAAAAGTGAATTTTCAGAAGAACAGCCATACCGCACGATGTGAAAGTTTTAATTAATTCTGAGCAGTCTCAGTCCCCGTCATGGCGAGTTACAGCGCGTGAATATTCGGTAGGCCCGTCCTAAAAGATCGCCATTCACGCGGAGGGAGCAACTGTTTCCATGGTATTCTTGTGAAACCGACTGTTGTCGAGGATCACCCACGAGAGCTGGAATTGAGGGTGTGACCAGATTGACACTGAACACGGATCGAGACGTGGATAGATCGATGATGTCAAGAAATCGACCGTAGTCGCGATCTTCAAGGATCGGGGATAATTAGTTCAGTAACACTGTATAAAGCTGTGGGTCACCGATGGTGTCAGCCTCGATTTGAAATAAAATCTTTGGCGCACTGAGGAGTTCAATGGCGTATACAATATACCCGAATGCTACTCTTTTGCGAGGCAAGCGGGAGGTTGCGAGAAAAGAAAATGAGGCCTATCCTCCAAATGGTTGGACTAACCTCCCACAGAAATCAACAAGGTCCACCTCTATACAGATGTGCTTGCTTTTCTTTTACAGGGAAAATCGAAGTGATTCCTTGGATTAGGTTTGCGGATTGATGTCGTATGATGTAAAATCTCCCAAGCGATTGATGATCCAGCCCACAAACCAAATCATAAGTCGGCGATATACGGAGAACATAAAAGTTGAGAGCTAAAACTTGTTTTGTGTAGCCTTCACTCCGACAAGATGTCAAACACAGAGAGTGAACATCATGTAACGAGAGCAGTATGCCTCATCAATCTGTACCAGAGTTGTTTCGAATGTTATAGTAAACCAAATATATATACAGGGTGCTCGGGATACTTTGATATCGGTTATTTATATAAGAAACCGAGCCACAGTTCTTTTCTTTTCTCGCGTTCTGCCTCAGGGATAAATGCGTCCATGTGCCGACTGATTTTCTTTGCGGCTTCTTCCGCTGTGGTATCACGCCCGATAACGTCGACAAAGTTCCCTTCAGGGTCCATCAAGTAGAAGAAGATGGAGTGATCAACCAAGTAATCTTGTCCTTGTTTAACATCAGGTGGTGTGGAGAAATAAACTCTGTATTTTTTGCAGCAGTTCTTGACATCCTCGAAAGTGCCAGTCAACCCCACGATTCCAGGGTGAAAATCTTCCAAATATTGCTTGACAATTTCGGGACTGTCGCGAGCAGGATCACATGTGATAAAAACTGGTTGCACGCTCATGCCCAGCTTGTCATTTTTCAACGCATCTAACATTTCGCCCATTTTATCCAATTCCTCAGGACAGATATCGGGACAGTGTGTGAAACCAAAGTAAATTAACGAAAAAGTTTTATCTTTGACGAGATCTTTCTGGGTGAAAGGTTCGTGTTCAGTATCTATCAAATTGAACGGTCCACCTATAAGGGGTTTGCCAATCGCTTTTCTGGAATCGGCTTCCTTCTGGAGGCGTAATCTTTCTTTTTCTCTCGTAAACCAATAGGTGAATCCCGAACCAGTGATAATAAGAAGAACGACGGCTTTCCACAGGGCAAATTCAATGCTAGAGCTGCCAGAATATTGTTTCCTAGGGTCTTTAGCGCCGCCTATTGCGACACGCAGTAATGGACGCGGGGTGACAATAGGCTTCTTCTCCTCGCTGTTTGACAAGGGTCTTGAAAGATGGATGCAGCGAGAGGGCTGATACACAAGCCGAGGAGAAAGGCGCATCGCCCGGCCTTGTTTCGTTACTGCTCTCAACATATTCACTGCGTTTGTGCTTCTCAAGTCAGGCTTGATCCCATGGGCCGATTTTTTCCAAACCCCGTAATCAAGGGTCATGTGACACCGCTGGGCCAGATCTCAAAAAGACGGCATGTCGACCTTAGTTCGGCGAACCTCGCGAAGAAGGTCAGACGATATGTGATCACTCGCTGGTGATCACAGTTTTCAGACTTAGACCAGTAGAGAGAGTCGGCCGAGCTTAGTGTATAGTCCGATATATACTAGCAATACATGCTACCAAAAAAAAATGCATCCTGATATACTATCCTTGTGAAAAGGCTTTACTGGGGACTCTTTCAATTAATGACAAATAAAGACACCTCTCGAGGCATTGAGGCACTCATCCATGTCTTTTTGTACTTTGAAAGCTCACCCACACTGCCTGCGCAACGGATATCATGTAGTCGTGTATTGACCATAATCATCCCCGATGCCAGGAAAGCTCCCTAAGATTGACTTGACAGATCCACCAGTCACTAATAATGTCGATAACTCAAGGAAGCATTGATGAGTTAGTCGAATGGGCGCAGAGTAATGGGGCAGTGATCTCGGAGAGTGTGAGGTTTGGTCTTACTGATTACGCACAGATCGGTGCATTTTTCAAAAAATCGCAGCCTCAACCAGACCCAAAGCTTATACGCATTCCATGTCTGATTGCGATAGGCATGATCAATGCAGAAGAGCTGTTCGATAATGCTGTGTGGATCGATCAAGTGAAGAACCTTGATTCTAATCTGCTTCTCAAACTATACTTGGCGAGGGAAGCTACGGAGGAGCGGAATTATCTGTCAAAGTCCAAGCATTACATTGATTTGTTGCGCGCAGTCAGCCCTGTCCAGTCACCATACTTTTGGACCGCGCAAGATAAGGCGCGCCTCAAGGGAACCAATCTCGGCAGCTCTCTCAAGGAGAACATGAGTCTGTTGGTTGAGGAGTGGTGGTCTGCAATTTCCTTGGTGCCGCAAGAATTAGTGCCGGGATGGAAACATGCACTCAATCAAAAATTTTACTATGAGTACAAATTTCATACTGATGATGACTTGTATGATTATCTTGTGACCAGATATGACAGAGACAACTGGACATGCTTTTCAAACTACCTTTGGGCGCTGCTGATACTCAAGCTGCGATCATTCCCTGCATACTTATTGAAGGATAGCGCGCAATTCGCGGATCGAGAAATCAAGCAAGATGAGTGCATTTTGTTACCACTCATTGATCTTTTGAATCACTCCCCCACGGCTCGCGTGGAGTGGGGCGTGTCTGATGACGGGTTTTTCGAGTATAATAGCGAGTTGCCGAGTGATGGTGAATTGTTCAACAATTATGGAAGGAAGGGAAATGAGGAGCTCCTTTTGGCATACGGATTTTGCTTGGAGAAGAATGACGCCGACACAGCTGCGCTCAAACTCAAACTTGATGAACTGTTAATCCTGCAATTGCTTGCACAGGGAGTCAAATTTCCCCGTTTGGGGGACTACACCACCTCGGTTGTGAACAGAGGCGGAGCAGATGGCGAGGCTCGTGCGTCCGATTTCGCCGATGGCATAGTTTTCTTTCTCACCGCACAACACGTTCCTCAGGAATTGATCAAAGTCTTTCAATACTTGGTAAAGACTGAATGGGAGTCTTTTTCGGAGGAGCCTACGCTTCGAATGAAGTTTGCTGGTCTCAACCGATTGCGTCAAGCTATAGAAGCGAAGCAGTCGATTCTTCCGGACACATCCTCTTTGGACCCCAAATCTCCTCACTCTGTCAACATTGACCGATACGTGAGTGGCCAGCGCCGGATTTTCCAAGCGGCCATAAAGCATCTCAAGCATATTGAGAAGGATATGTTGGCTGATCCGGCGAATAAGCCGAAATTAATCCTGCTCAAAACAGTTTTCAAGCGTGATATCAAGTTCCTGCAGTCTCTTCTCGTGAGCTTGGGGGTGACCTCCTACGAGCATTTGATCGAGAGTCAGTTCCAGGACCAATCATGGTTGTTGTGGTTGATGCGCTGCTACAATCGCGACGAGTACAAGGACGATCCTGAGGCATTTTTGCCGGAATGGATCCAGACGATGTTCAAGCGATTACAGAAGGAAACGCACATTGATCCCGCCGAAATCGTCCAGTACCAGCTGCTTTATCAAACCCTCATACCTCCGATCTCTACCGCTGTGCCTGAAATATATGGTCGCGGTAGCTGGACCGTCACCGACATGATTATTGCAGGCAGACTCTTGGATCGTATCAGTTTTGTAAGAGGGAAGGACGCTGACAGTGTTTTGGTCCAACAGTGATCAAGTGATTGGGTCAGGTACGTCATCACATTTTCAGCTTTGTGCTGTGTTGCGACAAATGAAGATAAATATGTATTCCACTGTATTGTGAACCGGTCAGAGTCGCAAAAGTGCAATCAACAGATGATAGCTCGGCGGGATTTTATAGACCACGTTATCTGGAATGACAGTTCCAGTTCCTGATGCGCTAAATAGCTCAAATCCAAGAACCCTCATATATCATGCCCTACCGATCAAATCAGCATGACAGATGCATCTTATCCTGAATTTGATCACACTATCGAAGAAGGAACCTGTCCATCTCTTGAGCCCATATGAGCGTGTGGGGGCCTGGAATGTGCCCTCTGGCCCGTGTAAAGAGATGTCGATTGACCTCGTGGGTCGTAAAAAATTTCTGAGCGTGGTTGCAAAAACGGAATTGAAAATTTCAGATACACATGATTTTTCAGTTGGAGCTCCACGTCTCACAGTTGGTCACAATTGAAGACGAGGTACGAAGGGTCTCGCATACATATGGTAAAGTTTATAATGTAGGTATTTGCAGATGAAATGCAAAGAGCCACGGCGTGGCCATGATTACATGTCTAATACTAATCCTGCTTGATACCGCCAGAGCCAGCCGTCTCTGCGGACTCAACCAGCTGCTTATCGGTCTTGATGCCCAGGTTGCCACCGGTGAAGGCTTCCAAGAGACCAGGGGCAGACTTGAAGGGACGCTTCAAGTCACCAGTGGTGGGGGCGTTGAACAAATGAATCTTGACAATGTTAGTCTCCAAGGCAGACTTGACGGAAGACACAGACTGCATGACGAGAGGATTGGTGTACTTCATGTAAATGTGCATAAAACCCATCATTGCCAAAGAGGTAAAGACGGATTTGATGGCAGCATCAACTTGCTCCAAGTCGTATTCCTTGACAGTGGTGACAACAGCAGCACCCTCGGTCTGGCCCAGCATAGGAGCAGCAGGCTTGACGTATTTCAAAGTAGTCAAGTCGTTCTTGGATGCAATGCGCGAGCGAACATAGAGGTAAACCCCAAGAACGGTAATTTGGCACGTGGCGTATGCAACGCGCACGTACATGAGAATAGTGGGGTTCTCCAAGTCTAAGCGGCGGGATACCTGCATCATGACAAGCATGAGCACAATGTTGGTGACAGCAGGATTCATAGTGGTGACGTCTGCGGTAAGATAACGCTGTTTTGGTAGTTTGTATAATCGTAGTGGTGGAGGTGGCGGAGGGGTTGGTTTTTTTTTCCCTTCAACGGGTCGTGTGACTGGCGAATGATGACTAATTGCTGCAGATGGGTATTGGCTTAGATCACTACGGTCACCCGAGTTACACTTCATTTGAGCGGATAGTAAGACGAGTATATCTAGATAAGGTGGGTACGTCTGGGTAATATGAGTACATCTGGATAAAGTGAGTATACCTGGATGTTGTACGCACCTTGCTATTTCCGTCAATAGTTCTATGTGTAATTATTTCGACTTGTAACTCTCCACTACTTGGACTTGCACATTTTTTTGACTGAGATCTAGAAATACTCTTCCTCGTCTACAGTAACATCGCCAAACTCCCAACATCCAGTGTGCATAGATCTAGCTTTTTGCTGGGCATTGCCAATGCTTTTCAAGTACTGGTCAAGCTTGGGATTCATCTTGTCGGTGGCAGAGGCCTTAACCAAAGCCCACCCTTGCTCGACCATATCTTGATTGATTGTGTAGTTGGGGTCACTCACAGACTTTTCGGAATCGTAAACCACACTTGAATACTCGACAGCCCCATCTTGCAGAGGAAGAGATCCCATAACAAGTTTTTTATCAAACACCAAATCTTCTAATGCATAGATTGCATCGGTCAAATAATCGGTCGGCTTTTGGGGCGCCATCTGCAAACTCTGGAGCGTGGTGGTATGGGCAAAAGCAGGTACCTTGGATAATTGCCACTGAAGAGGCAATTGTCTGAGACTTGAGAGTGGGACCAAATCGATATTACCAAAGTCAACGTGCTTTACGCTATACCGATTTGTAGGCTTGTCGAAACCCACGACCTTGGCACGATAGTACTTTGAATTTTCCGCAAACTTGGCCGAAACCAACTCACCGCGTTTCGGCGCGCGACCAAGTGCTTGTGGCGAATCTGCCAGCTGGGAGCTTGCCGAGACGTTTTTAGCATGGAATGCATTGAAGGACTGTTTGAATTGGGCGAACAACTTGGCAGTGGGCGCATCTAACTTGTGGAACAGTAAGACTCCATCCGCAGCGACATCCACGACTTCGGCATCGAAATACTGCGGTTCCAGAAGCGCGAGTTTTTGCGTCTCGTGCGCCAACTGAGTCACCTGGGCGCTAGCGGCCTCGGCTGCAGCATCGTATGTGGCCCACAAACCGTTTTTCTCCAGCTTTGCGACTTGCTCTGCGTCTTCAAAAGCCGATGCGAACAGATTCGAGGAAGCGCTATGGTGAACCTTGGCCATACCCTGCTCCAACAACAACACTTGGACGGGCGTGGCTGAGGCACCCTGGCCAGCAACAAACACATTACCGATGAACCCACCGAGCTTATCGGTATCGTAAACCTCGAATTCAACATTCCGCTGGTAAAAACGTTTTGTCATGTACTTGAATCCTTGCTCCAGCAATGCCTCGTTGCGATCATTGGCCATACCTCCCAAGATGAGAGTCAACTTGAGATCTTCCTTGGGACTGTAAAGCTTTAACCGGTTCATCAGCACAACATGCTCAACGTGGAAACCCTGCGACACACGGCCTCTCTTTTGTAATCCCACCAAGAACGTCTTGGCCTTGGCGAGACTTTCAGATGCATCGACAATTCGCGTGCCGACCTTCAATACCTTGGAAATATCGGGCTTATTATAATAGACTCCACGAGTACCAAGTGCCTTTTGCTGTTCCTCGATTTCCACGAGCCTGTCCCAGTTCAGCGATCGCTCATGCGCAGTTGCCTTGCCATGTTTTAACACCGTCGCGAATCCATTGGACACGATTGTTTCTGATAAGTCTGTGGTGTTGTTAATTTTGAACGATACCTGGAAACGCAGGTCGAACCCGCGCTCGGCGTTGGCCTCTTTGAGTCCATCGATATAAAGCGTGCCGCTCTTGCCAATAGCGTGCTGGCGCACAAACTCACGGGCGGTGGCCACAAGGGCTTGCTGTTGAGCAGCATCAGTGGTCATGATGCGATCTGCGGGCTTGGGGGCGCGCAAACTGGCAAGCTGGACCGTAACTTCCAGATCGTCGGCGAGGCGGAAAGTGATGGTATCGGCTGAAACGATTTTTGCGACCGTCGCGTTCGGGATCAGGGCCCCGACTTTCACGGAGCTCACGGTGGAGGTCTTTGGTTGCACTGAAGCAGGTGCTGGGGCCTTGGCGACAGTATTTGCGAAAATACCGCGCGCCAACGCACGCGCAGTTTGTTCAGCTTTGCGCAATTGACCCATAGTGGCAGAACCAACCATTGTCGATTGCCAATCGACAACCTCAGCCAAGCCCAGATCCAACAATGCCTCGCCAATATTTTTACCAGACGGGTGAATGATCGAGGCAACGGGGACACCTGCCTGACTTTCGCCCAAAATTGAAATTTTCAACTCCGAGAGCGTAGTCAAGAGCTTGTTTTCAACCGAGGCTTTCGCGAGATGGGCCGCTTTGATGATGTGCGGGGGCAATGTTGGATCATCATTACGAGGACCACGAACACCAGCCAACAATATGGGGGTATGAACGAAGCAATTATTACCCAAATCGATTCTCACAAGCAAACGATCCCCGGAAATGACTTTTTCAACCACCACGGGAAGGGGGCTGTTTTGCAGCCGGGAGATTGAATCTGGAGTCAAAGAAACCTCCTTATCACCAATTGCCTTGGGGTTCCAAATACCAAATCCATTCTGGCGAGCATTGGCTTCAGTCAGAGGGAAGGAAGCATAGAGATCGGACTCTTGTTCCTCATCAAAGTTATCTTTGAGGCGAGCCCAACCAGATTCAAGCAAAATCTTTTGTAAACTTTCGAAGCCTGGGCCCAGAACATCACCGAATTCGCGTCCAGAAGGGATCTTATAAGCCACTGTGAAGCGAATCTCTTTGCCTATAAGTAAGCGTCGAACAAACTCTTTGGCAGCCAGCAGATCGTCACCACGAATATTGGCGAGAGACAAGAGTTTCTCGGGCGCAGGAACTTGAGTGGTCTTAATAGGCACTAACACTAGAGTATCGGCACTAAGAACGTTCTTTACTTTGGCTGTAAGTGACATTTATATATATCTAGAGAATGAACAGTGAAACTCTCCCTAGGAAAATTGTGTCGTGGCCCGTCTCGTTTCATCGAGGCTCGTCAACGGTCCCCCCCCCTCCCCCCTCTCTCTCCTATGTGCAGGTCTCCCGATCCGGACGTGGGGGAGCGGGATTTGGAAAAGCGCTCCGAGAGGGACATGTGACAAGTCAAAAGTATTGTAGTCAACGGTGTCCAGTAATGGTTTCAAGGCCACGGAGCACGGCTCAGAAACGTCTTCTGAAGGAGTATCAGCAACTCATAAAGGATCCGCCACCAGGAGTAGTGGCTGGTCCTGTTTCGGATGATAATCTATACTTGTGGGAATGTCTAGTGGCTGGTCCTTCGGGCACTCCCTATGAGCATGGTGTATTCCCTGCCACGCTCTCTTTCCCAAGCGATTATCCTTTGGGCCCACCCACCCTCAAGTTTGAACCTCCTCTCTTGCATCCCAATATCTATGCCGATGGTACTGTTTGCATATCCATCTTGCATCCTCCGGGTGAAGACCCCAACCAGTATGAACGGCCTGAGGAGCGTTGGCTGCCGGTTCAAAGCATTGAGAAAATCTTGCTCAGTGTGATGCTGATGCTCGCAGAACCCAATCCCGAAAGCGGTGCCAATATCGATGCCTGTAAGTTATGGCGTGATAATCGCGACGAGTATGATCGACAAGTCCGGGATCATGTGCGTCGGTCTTTAGGCTTATGAAAATGAGCTCGATAGCTACACGTCGAAAGCGCATGGTGATTAAAGATGGCTACGATCTAGTAGACAACATCACACTTGACGCAACGACTTCAACCAACTAATGCTGTTGCTGAATATCACTTTAGTGAAGCCCCATCAAAGTCTTCTCTTCATGAGGAATATATTAACTTGGAATGAGACTCACATCGCTATGATTTAAAGAAAACTCTCTTTCAACTAAATTTGTAGATCAAGAACAACAACAAAAATGTATCCGAATCACTGTACTCTTGTGCGGAAACATTTGAATGTCAGCCTAGTGGATATGTTTGTGGCTACCTGTGAACTTATCACAGTCATCGACACATTGACTTTTCTTGTTCCGTCATTTGAGCTCAATTTGGGTTCGGCTCAGACAATTGAAGGAATACAAAACTCATGCATCTATGTACTGATCTGATTGGGCTAATCTTCTCCATATCTCCCAAGATCTATACTCTACCTAAGAACAATGCAATCGAAAAGAGCGCTGAAGCATTCAGGTCTTTCCCCGGATAACCCGACTGTAGATACGAACTGGTATCGGTGATATGACGTCATATTGGATCGTGTTGGAACTCGGGAGAAAAACTGGTGGCCAGGCACTGACGAGAATGTTCCATCGTCGATGGAGCGCTCAATCCACGGCTAACCCCCTCGATGTGATGAACAAATCCTGCTGAACCTCTGATCACTGTGGCCCTAATGGCTGCAAAGGTGATCCCAATTGGTTGATAGCCTGCCAATTTCGGGCTTCGTGAAAGCTAATTCGTTTGCCCTCCAACAACACAGCTTGTGTAAACATCCCTTCCGCAATAAATAATACAGTCGGCTTCCTGACCTGCATATTCATCCGGTCACTTTCTATTGTATAAAGTGCGAGGCTCTTCGCACCCTGAACCACCTAGCATCATTAGAAAATGGCAACGAAATTCGACGCTGAAAACGCTGATAACTTGGAAGATATTGAGAAGCAGTTTGCCGTAAAGGCTGTGGCCCAGGCCGAAACTTACTGGTCGCTTCTTCTGAAAGTCCCTGGTTCAACATTAAGGTTGACTCCTCGTGATGACGACATCTACGATACGTTTATTGAAGCATTTCCTGAATACAAGGAGGCTTCAAGAGTTGCCAAGATCTCCGAGGACGAGATGAAATCTGTCGGTGGCAAGGCCAAATGGCGCGAATTCTGTGATGAATTCAAGGAAATGGATGACTATAACTTTGGTACATTGTTGCGTATCGATGCAAGTGAAGAGTACACTGAAAAGAACACGATATTTGTTGTCCGTGTGCAATTCTACGCGATTGAAATCGCCCGTAACAGACATGGCTTGAACGATTGGGCAGCCAAGAAGTAAACCCTCTCAATAGCCAATACTATATATTTCGAATTTCACGTGACGGTTCTCTGGCCTTCACTAAAGCCACTCGTCACTTTGTAAACGCGTTTATTACTGGTGTGATTTAAATGAGCAGGCCGATGCGCAATGGATCTTCAGAACCTGACCAGACGCCATATAATCAACACCAGCGTCCTATGGCCCAAACCCCATCGGCAAACTATACCCTTCCTGGGGTCATAAGTTACCTTACGTCTGAGTTTACCAATTTGGAACGGTTCAAGATCATAACCAATTTGGAAAAGTCGGAGATGAAATACAAGATAGCCCTGCTCCAAGGTGAGGTTGAGGCACTCAAACATGATAATAAGAAACATCAGCTCCGTATTCGCAGTCTAGAGCAGGAGAATTCACTTCTTCGGTTTCATAACAATGTGCCGCCACCACCGCCGCCTGAGCCTGAGCGTGAACCGATCCAACTCCCAGAAGTAGATGTGAAAGCGATAGAGCAATCTCGCCACAACCTCGCACAATCAATTCACGACATCATGGAGTTGCTTCGTCAACCCACTAATTTGGGATCGGATCTCGTTCAAAAAGCTCACGCACAGCATGGAACAGACTTGGAAGCACTCTTCAAGACCCCAGAGGACCAACGTGTCAATCTGAAAACCTCGGCTGATAACGGCCCTGGACCAAACCCTCCCGCACACAAGTCTGCCGTAGCACGATATTTCAACGACTCTTCAGAGACAGACGATTTTCTCAACGCTATGGGGACACGGCAAATACCCGACCTGATTATAGAGAGTGATGCAGAAACAGAAATCTTCGGCGAGGATGATTGCGAAGCTCCAGTGTATCCCGTTACATCAACTGAGCCGTTGAAATTCAACAATGGAACAATCTCTCTTTCTCATGAAGGAAAACACCTCACCATCTCAAAAGGCGAAAAGATCTACAAGCACTCGATATCGCTACCGCTTGCAACCGAAGACATTGTCGATGTGCACGAGGTGATGTGCGAAGATAATGAGGCACAAATACTCGTTGTGTATGGAGAAGGACGAGTGATGCAAGTGTGCGTCAAGAGGGGTGACCAGACCGAAATCGCACTAGTCGAATCTGAAAAACGCGTCAGGCATTCGTGTCTTGTTAAATGCTCACCTACTCTCATGTACTTGGTACTAGAACACCACGACGCCGGAAATGATTCTATGAAAGACGTGGTGGTGAATAGCGTCAGTGTTCACGATTCGCTACTCATTGTACAAAGTCAAATTACGTTTACACCGAAACAAATGCAAGGTTCATTAACAGGGCTACAAGATCTACACCTTTTAAGTGCCGAATATCACGAACAAAAAGCAGGACAGGGCCAAAAAAATAGCAATGGGAAGAATAGGCAAAAGGAATCGATTCCATTGAAGATCAAGCTAAACGCACGTCGGAACGAGAATGATATCCTCATGGTGTTCGAGGCTGCCAGAAATTACTCCCATATTGTCAAGAAGTAGCTGCTGATATCAAATACATCAAGATACTTCCTAATTAGGCAATCGAAAAAAAACGTGGCTCGCTCATCGCGATGCGATACCGAGGAATGTGAGAGATTTTAAAACTTTATCAACGCAATTGAGAGGATTCTTTCAAGCTTCAGCATCGCTAATAATGTCCAAGCAATCTTTCGACGATTTCTTGAAGCAACAGCAGCTGCAGGCATTGCCCCGCGCTAGTCATGCCTCTCGTCTGAATGCAGGTGCCCTGGTCTCAGCAAATGCGCGCAGGTCGCCCACGGTCTCGGCCCCTGGAAGTGGTGCCAACACCCCCAATCGTGAGCTGTCCACCACCTCGCTCTCGTCGCTCAACTCTGCTCTCGCAAAATTGAACGTGGGAAGCTTGCCCATCCTGGATAACTTGACCAACATCGAGCGCGCGACCCGCATTTCTGACGTTAAGACTGAGGTCAATGTTATCGTCGATGCCGTTGAGCTGTATGGTTCTCCTTCCATTATTGACGAGTGGAAGTTGGCCGATATTGCCAAGTCGTTTTCGAAACCGAAAAACCCTGTTTTGGTCAGAGAGGCTGCAATGGTCCTCGTTCAACAGCTCGCTGCTCGTCTCGGTTGCCTTCCTCCTCAAGAAGCTTACCTTGTAAGCTTTTTCAGTGCCGCATTCGACATGGTCGCTGATAAAGATAAGAATGTAGTCAAGGCCGCAAAACAGTGTGCCGACTCGTTATATGCCTCCTTCGTGGTTGAAGCTCAAGGTTCCGTCGTTCTCGATGAGATTTTGGCTTATTTGGCCTCCTCGGCAAAATGGAACTCAAAGTTGGCAGCATTGGAAATCATGAACCGCATTATTGACGATGTCCCCGCCGACTTGTTGGAGCTTCGTTTCGTGACGGCTGTTCCTGTGTTGACAGATTTGTCCACTGATTTCAAGCCCGAATTGGCAAAGCACGGTTTGGCTACTCTCAAGCGTTTCGTCAAGGTCTTGGATAACTTGGATTTGCAAAACAAATTCGACTTGATCGTGGAGACCCTTGCTGACCCCACCAAGGTTCCTGAATGTATCAAGAACTTATCTTCGGTGACCTTTGTGGCCGAAGTCACAGAGCCTGCATTATCCTTACTTGTCCCCATCTTGGACAAGTCCTTGAAGATGTCGTCTTCATCCAACGACCAGTTGAGACAAACTGTCACTGTCACTGAGAACTTGACCCGCTTGGTTAACAACAAGCGCGAGATCGACTCGTTCATCCCTATCTTGATGCCCGGTGTTGAAAAAGTTCTTAACAATGCTTCTTTACCCGAGGTCAGAGAATTGGCAGGTAAAGCCTTCCACGTGTTGAAAGAGGCTGATCTCGAGCACTCCGATGGTAAATTCCATGGCCGTCTCTCCTTGGACCAGGCTCTTGCTCTTTTCTCTGAAAATTTCACCAAGGACTATTCGTTTATTATCGACTCTTTGCACCTCACTGACCCCGTCATTAGCAACTACTTGGCCCATATCTTGCAAGCCGATGCTAATGTCAATGATTGGGTCCGTTTGCGCGAGTACTTGATGGTCCTCATCCCTGAATGTGACACAAAGGCTCTGTACATTGATGACCTCATTGCTAACTTGAGAGATTTGTTTACCCCTGAAGCTGCTCGTGACTATGGTGACGAAGAAGGCGCGATTGAGATCGTGAACGCTGACTTTTCGTTGGCATATGGTTCTCGCATGTTGCTCAACAAGACCACATTGCGCTTGCTTAAAGGTCATCGCTATGGTTTATGTGGCCGTAACGGTGCTGGTAAGTCTACCTTGATGCGCGCTATTTCCAAAGGTCAGTTGGAAGGCTTCCCTGCCCCGGACCAGTTGCGTACCTGCTTTGTCGAGCACAAGTTGCAAGGCTCTGAGGGAGATATGGACTTGGTCGCTTTCATCGCTTCTGACCCCGAATTGGCGCACGTTGAGAAATCGGAAATTTCCGCTGCCTTATTGTCAGTTGGATTCCCTCAAGAACGTTTGGAGCAGAACGTTGGCTCGCTCTCTGGTGGTTGGAAGATGAAGTTGGAGTTGGCAAGAGCAATGTTGATGAAGGCAGACATTTTGTTATTGGATGAGCCCACCAATCACTTGGATGTGGGTAACGTCAAATGGTTGCAAGATTATTTGATCGAAAACACAGAAATCACTTCGTTGATCGTTTCTCACGATAGTGGTTTCTTGGACGCTGTCTGCACCGACATTGCTCATTACGAGAACAAAAAGTTGGCGTACTACAAGGGTAACTTGTCCGAGTTTGTCAAGGTCAAGCCCGAAGGTAAGTCGTACTATACCTTGACCGATTCCAACGTCCAGATGTCGTTCCCTCCCGCTGGTATTCTTACTGGTGTCAAGTCCAACACTCGTGCAGTCGCGCGCATGTCGAACGTGACATTCACTTACCCCGGTGCGGCCAAGCCATCGTTGACCAACGTCTCTTTGTCGTTGTCGTTGTCTTCTCGTGTCGCTATTGTGGGTCCCAACGGTGCTGGTAAGTCCACTGTCATCAAGGTTTTGACCGCTGAGTTGGTACCGCAGGAAGGTACCGTCGAAAAGCATCCCAATTTGCGTATCGGATACATCGCACAGCACGCCTTGCAGCATGTTGAGCAGCATAAGGAGAAGACCGCCAACCAGTATTTGCAGTGGCGTTACCGTTTCGGTGATGATCGTGAAGTCTTATTGAAGGAATCTCGCAAAATCTCCCCTGAAGAGCAGGAACAAATGGCCAAAGAGATTGATGTTGACGATGGACGCGGTCCTCGAATCATCGAGGCCATTGTTGGTCGTCAAAAGTTGAAAAAGTCGTTCCAATACGAAGTCAAATGGAAACACTGGTTGCCAAAATACAACTCCTGGGTACCCAAGGAGGTCTTGCTCGAGCACGGCTTCACCAAGTTGACTCAAAAGTTCGATGACCACGAGGCCTCGCGTGAAGGTTTGGGTTACCGTGACCTTTCACCCAAGGTAATCCGCAAGCATTTTGAGGACGTGGGATTGGACGGTGATATTGCTGATCACACCCCTATGGGATCGCTTTCTGGAGGACAACTTGTGAAGGTCGTAATTGCTGGAGCAATGTGGAACAACCCCCACTTGTTGGTCTTGGATGAGCCTACAAATTACTTGGACAGAGACTCCTTGGGAGGGTTGGCCATGGCTATTCGTGGATGGAACGGTGGTGTCGTGATGATTTCGCACAACAACGAGTTTGTCGGGGCCTTATGCCCCGAGCAATGGCACGTTGAGAATGGTGAGGTGGTTCAAAAGGGACATGCTGCCATTGACAACTCCCGTTTCGAGGACTCTCAAGACACTCCTGAAGCCAGCACTGCCGGTTCCGACGCCGACGGATCGGCCACGCCCGCTCTGGCCGATGCCCCTGCCAAGAAGCGGGCCGACGACGATGATTCGCCCGCAAACATCAAGGTGCGTACCCGTGTAAAGAAGATGACCAGAAACGACAAGAAGTTACAGGCCGAAAGAAGAAGATTGCGGTACATTGAGTGGTTGAATACTCCTAAGGGTACACCAAGAACTCCGGATACCGATGACGAGGAGTAGACTTTAAGTCGTGATTTGTTTCTAATTGATAACTATTGATTGTGTTGAGCGTTTACATATTAGTAAAGTCCGTGCCAATGGGGACTGTACTGTTGGTTTCAAGCGATGGAAGACCCGAATTCACTTGTATAGCGAGTCACGTGATACTTTCAGAGGGCAAACAGAAAAACCCGACTATCACCATAAGAGGTTGACGATCCAGACTCTGAGTACAATGGCGGATCGGTACTCGTTTTCATTAACTACCTTCTCACCTAGGTATGTCATTCTTTCAATCGACAATCCTGGATAATCAGGCACTAACAATCTCTAGTGGGAAATTGGTTCAGATCGAATATGCACTTAATGCCGTCAAACAGGGTGTCACCACTATCGGCATAAAGTGTGGGAACGGGGTGGTTCTCGCCACTGAGCGCAAGGTCAACTCAACTCTTGTCAAGAATGATACCCACTCCAAAGTTGAGCTCATCACCCCGAATGTTGGAATGTCCTATTCGGGCATGGGCCCAGACTTTCGCGTCCTAGTAGATAAAGCCCGCAAGTTGGCCCACACAAACTACAAGCGCATCTATAACGAGTATCCTCCTGTGAAGATATTGGTTCAGGAAGTCGCAAAAGTCATGCAGGAGCTGACACAGCTGGGTGGAATTCGCCCCTTTGGTGTGTCGTTATTAATCGGGGGCTACGACGATCATTCATCGTCTTTTCAATTGTATCAGGTCGATCCACTGGGAAGTTATTTCCCTTGGAAAGCTACTGCTATTGGCAAGACCTCGGTATCTGCCAAGACATTTTTAGAGAAACGATGGAATGATGAATTGGAACTCGAGGATGCTATACACGTTGCCTTGCTCGCATTGAAGGAGTCCGTTGATGGTGAATTGGCTGGTGATAATTTGGATATTGCCATTGTCAGTGAGCCCCAACAGAATGCATTGGGTTTTACGGGTACTTCCGAGGAAGGCCCTCGGTTCAAAAAGTTGACGGCAGAAGAGATTAATGACAGGCTAGAGTCTTTGTAGATATACAGCACCAAAATCTTAGTAAAGATACGATTATAATAGAGACGCTTTGGCCTGCAAAATACATTTGTTGCCCTGCGTTCCCGCCTTTTCTATGGAGAAAGACTCAACAATCCTCGGTAGAAACCCACAGAATCAGTATAAGTCTTTACGCTCACCATCAATAAAGATTCGCTTACGAATGAATCGACGATTCTGTAGATGCAAAGACCCTGAGAAACTACAATGAAGCAGTAGAGCGTCATAATCACCACTGTGCTCACACCCGGTCTCTTCATCCTTACCGCAATACCGTAGACACGTGACAAGATAAATCATTGGGATCGATTTTTGGAGCGATGAGGCATCGCCAGCTGCAAATTTCTTACACTAAGAATGGCGCGCAAACCTCAAAAGAAGAGCACAGCCAAGCGTTCTTCGCGTAAGATCTTGGATGCTTTCCAGATAGCTGAGCGTGCTGAAAACGGATCTGGATCTGATTCCGATGCTCCTGGTCAAAATGAGGATATCATTGATGGTATAATGGATGCTACCAGATTTCTCAAAGAAGGTAGGAGTCACGATGCCAAAGACGATGAGTTTGTGGATGAGGAAATAGATTCCGACGAAGTCATGGGCTCAGAAGATGATTATGACGTCTTGAACTCCAAATTTTCGCAAACAATAAGAGACAAGGCCAAGAAGACCAAGGAGAAGGCCCGCAAGATCAAGCGCGGCCAATATGATAGTGCTGATGATAGTGAAGAAAGTGACCTGGAGTATCATAGCATTGATGAGTCGCAAATGGTGGGATTGTCTGAAGCATGGGATTTGGATGAACATGATTTGAAAAAAGTTTCTGCCTCTTCGAATCTGAATGATGTGGTTTTGAACGACGCGTGGGAGTCGGCCTCGTCTGAAAGCGAAAGCGAAAGCGAAAGTGAAGATGAAGATGAAGACAGCGACGTTTCCGATGAAAGCGATAGCGATGTTTTCGCCAACGAGTCTGGCGATGACAATATCGAGTTGACCTCTACCGCAAAGGCTATTGCTAGCAAGATCAAGAAAGCGCCATCGGAGCGGAAACGTCTCTTTGTGGAGAATCGTGATGAAAACGAATTCAGCGTTCCTGCTGGATCACAAAAGTTGTCTTTACAAGATATGATGGCCGCAGTAGATTCCAACGTGGCCGATGACGCGATTTTGATCCATGCCCATGATAAAGAAAAGTCAAAGGCACTCGCCACGCCGTTACCGAAGCGCATTCAAGACCGCCATGACCGGGGAGTAGCTTATGAAATCACCAAGGAAGAGGTCAATAAGTGGAAGGATACTGTGCGTCAAAATCGCGATGCCGAGGTTCTCAAATTTCCCATGAACCCTAGCAAAGACGAAAGCACGCCAAATCATACTTTCCAAGCCGACGAAAAGAGCAACGAATTGGAATCGCGGATCACCAATCTTTTGAAGCAATCTGCATTGGTCGACGAGTCTAAGGAAGCGACATTTGAAGAAATCGCCATGGCGAAAATGTCGCCTGCAGAATTGAAGAAACGTACGAACGAATTACGTCAAATGCGTGAGCTCATGTTCAGAGATGAGATGCGGGCGAAGCGGATAAAGAAGATCAAGTCAAAGCAATATCACAAGATCCAAAAGCGGGAACGGTTACGCAACGAAGAATTGGTGGAGGGGTCTGAGAGCGAAGACGAGGACCACGATAAGAAACGCGCGCAGGAGCGCATGTCTCTCAAACATAAGACGCAATCGCAGTGGGCCAAGTCCATGATCAAAAGCGGAATGTCAAAGGATGCTAGCAATAGATCAGAATTGGAAGAGATGTTGCGACAAGGTGAGCGCCTTCGCGCGAAACAAGTGGGACATGAGGAAGGAGATCAGAGCGATGACAACTTGTCGGACCTTGAACGAGAATATGCCAACGACGATGCTGAACGTGACGAGGGCGCGCGCTCCTCGCTAGGAAAGGGTGTTTTAGCCATGGACTTTATGAAGGAGGCAGAGCGCCGTACTAAAGAAGAAAACGAACTCGAGTTGGATAATTTGAGACGTCTACAAGGCGAAGACGGTCTGAATATCTTGAACACTACTAAGACTGCCGTCAACATCACCCACAACCAGGGCCGTCGTGTTTACGCTCCCAAGGCTGGTGTTGCCAGTGAAGAAATGCTGGAGATTAGCCGAGCTGCGGCTGGCTCTCTTGGCGATGAGGAAGCCACAGAATTGCTCGAAAGACTCGAGCACAAGGTGAATGCACCTGAACAGGGAAATCATCAGGAATACAGTCCGAATGAAGATACCCCCAAAACAGATCGCAAAGAACTCAACGACAACACAGAGCCTGAAAACCCATGGTTGGCATCCAAGTCTCAGACCAAACAGCGACTGAACAAGGTCTCGGCCGTCGATCAAACCTCTTCACGCTTATCGAAGGCTGCAGCCAAAATTGCCAAGTCACACGGCAAGAGCGCGCCGGCCGCTATCGATGCGGACGTTACCATTGACATGAACAAGACGTTCGAACAAAAGGTTCTGCGCGACCACAATGGCGAAGATTCTAACGATGAAGATGATGGCGTTCAAATGTTCACACAGAGTGAGTTGATCCGCGAGGCATTTGCAGGAGACGATGTGATGGCCGAATTCGAGGAGGAAAAACGCCAGGTGGTGGTGGACGAGGACGATAAGGAGGAAGATCTCACTCTCCCTGGATGGGGAGATTGGGCTGGCGAAGGATTTGTCAACAAGAAGCGCAGAATCGTGCGCAAGATCGATGGAGTTGCTCAAAAGGATCTGAGGAAGGATAAGAACATGAAGGGCGTTATCATCAACGAGCGCGTCAATAAGAAGAATTTGAAGTACCAATCGAGCGGTGTTCCCTTCCCCTTTGAAAGCCGCGAACAGTACGAGCGGTCATTGCGCATGCCTGTGGGTCAGGAATGGACTTCACGGGCCACTCATCAGAAATTGACCATGCCTAGAGTCATCACCAAGCAGGGAACAGTCATTGACCCACTCAAGACACCATTTTGATGGTTTTGTCAAGGTACGAGAGAGTCTGCATCCGAAATCCACAAATTTTAGATTTATACCAGCCGCGCACAATTGCCAAAGTGTTTCGCGTAAATAATAGTTATGAAAGCATTATATGTCAAACTAGATACCTACTCCACACCGACCTTACTCCTTATCTTCAATCAAAATACCGTTGCGTACAGCCC
Source organism: [Candida] argentea (assembly GCA_030581555.1). Classification (NCBI taxonomy): domain Eukaryota; kingdom Fungi; phylum Ascomycota; class Pichiomycetes; order Serinales; family Debaryomycetaceae; species [Candida] argentea. The sequence goes on from JAKTTQ010000229.1 coordinate 55,488, forward strand.
ATGGTTTCCCGCTCATGAAAACACCTTGCGGGTCCATCTCACGGCGGACCTTATTATACTTGATCAAGCTCTCACCAAACCAAGACTTCATTACGGGGCTGAAACCCAACATCGTGTAGAAGGGCTTACCTCCATACCCTAATTGTACCTTCAAATCTTGTGGAGTATTCTGCTCGCCATCCAAGCCAATAAAGTTTTTAGCCCAGTGAGGTTTGCCGCCGGCCTTGGACATGATATCCTCGAAGATCTGGAACCATTTCTTGGTCTCGACATTGGTTCTGAACGGGCGATACATGGTAGCGTTGATAAACATGGTCAATTGCAGGTTCGTCACGGGCTTGCCCTCACCGGCAAATGGCAACAAGGGCGAATTGTCCAAGTAAGGGCGAAAGTTATTACCAGGGATGGGACCGCTACTCAAGCGATCGCGTTTGGCTAGCCACTTGGCACTGGGATATAAGGATGGCTCGCCGGTCTTATCGTCCACAAAAGGGGTATCGGAGTTCGTGACGTTTGAGCAACGGACTTCAATAGGCGCGTGTACGTAATAATCATTCAGGGCGGCAGCACGGTTGATCTCTGTGCGAAGCTGTTTCAACACTTCAACGCCTTCAGCAAGAGGTGCCAGCCATTCATCAACAAATTGACTAAAGAGACAATCCATATTCAATCCATCAACAGAATGCTGAACGGCAACGTCTCCTTTACCGAGAGTCTCCACATTGCCGTACTGCTGCTTGAAAACAAAGCTTTCGATTGCCGGCGTGAGACGAGGCAATATGTTTACCGAGATCCAAAGCAACAGCTCGTAAAAGAAGCGCCCAAACTTGGTGCCGTACCAACTGGGACGAGGATCAGAGAGAGGCTCGTCACTCTTCGAGGCACGCCACAAAACACAGCTGTTCGTGTAAGGGAACCACCAAATACGAATGAATTCCGAGTCGAGCCACAAATTGTTCCAATTTTTGAGGAGAGTATCAAATGAAATAATCTCCTGCTTGGATTTGATCGTGTATGAGGGGCACAATCGCAAGGTCACTTGAGTGATGATACCGATCTTACCCAACGACAACATCGCAGCACGGAACACGTCAGGACGCTTCACTGAAGAGCACTCCACAACGTTTCCCTCTGAGTTGACAAACTCGATGGAGACTACTTGTTGAGAGACCAAACCATGGTATTGTGATGAGCCATGGGTTCCGGTAGAAATCAAGCCTGCAATGGATTGATCACTGATAGACCCCAAATTCTGGACGGCCAAATTATGTTTCTTAACATACTCATTGAGCTCAAAGACTCTGCAGCCGGCGTCGACTGTCAAATCGACGAATTTCACCTCCTGCTGCGAAGGGTCCTGCGTCGAAGGGCCAAAAAAGGGTTCTTCCTTCAAAATACGATTGAACTTATCCAAGTTACACAACCATTCATTTGTCATGGTAAGGTCACTCGGAGAATGACCCGAGCCGACAGTCATGATGGTCTTGTTATGGGTGCGGGCCTCATTAACCAAGGTCTGTACTTCTGCAAGAGACCGAGGCTGGAATACAGCCAGAGGCTTGCAATGGAATGTGCCAGCCCAAGTCTCATGGAAGAGCTTGGTGGTGACGAAGGGGGCAAGTGATTTCGGCACCGACATTATGGAGTGGGGATGCTTAACCCGAGTGGTGGCAAAAAAAAATGGCGTTCGGGCGAAAGACAGCATGGTTGCGCGGAGATAAACGACGTTATTGTTGAAGGAGGCTGACGACCAAATTAGGTAATATCGAATAAAGAGCTGTAACGCGGGCAAGGTGAAGACATAACAGGATCAGCGGGGCATCGCCCGAGTAGATTGGTTTAAATCTAGCGTGGGGATGAATGACAGACGCCTCGATGAGATTGGTTATGAACGCTGCTGTACCTTTCTTTTTGGAACGGTCAGAGATTTATACATATGTATGTTGTCGGATGAACGTGATATGCACGGCGAACCAATCCGATATATACGGGAACGACCGGAAGATGAACACGGCGAAGAGAGGCTACCCACCTCGGCGAAGAATTCAAAGAGGTCTCGCGAGCGGCAGAGAGTACTGAAAATTCGCGAAAAAAAAAGCAAGTGGCGGGCCCTTTTTATCAGTAAAAAAACGAAAGGGAAAAGTAACAAGATATACCATTGCCCGGTAAACAACTTAAACTACACCTCTAGTCCCTCCATAACGCATTATACAGTATCACCATCGATTGTAACATCGAAAACGCAGATATTTGAAAGGGCCGACATGAAATATTATACGACTTGCGGGGTCAATTTTCCACGCAAAAATGTTGATATTTTTTTCTAGGGCAGTCATGTGACCGTATACGAATCGGGGATCGTACCACGTACGACGAGATTTGCGGCGCCCATAAAACGCGTCTGGCATCGCGCGATCCTCCTCGGAAGACTTTTTCTTTTCTGTGCTATTCTCTTTGGTAAAATCACACAATGTCTAGAGCTAAGAACGTTGGTATCAAAGGAATTGAAATATACATCCCCTCTCAAGCCGTTAACCAGGCAGAGTTGGAAAAGTATGACAATATTCCCGCTGGAAAGTATACCATTGGGCTTGGTCAGACCAACATGGCGTTTGTCAATGATCGCGAGGACATTTATTCCTTAGCCCAGACTGTTACTTCCCGCTTGCTTCAGCACTATTCCATCGACCCTCTCAACGTGGGTCGCCTCGAGGTCGGAACTGAAACTCTCTTGGACAAATCAAAGAGTGTAAAGTCGGTCTTGATGCAGCTCTTCCCGGGAAATGCCGACATCGAGGGTGTTGATACCGTGAACGCTTGTTACGGTGGTACTTCCGCCGTCATCAATGCTGTGAACTGGATCGAATCGTCTTCTTGGGATGGCCGTGATGCTATCGTTGTTGCTGGCGATATCGCCATCTATGATAAAGGTGCAGCTAGACCTACTGGCGGTGTGGGTGCCGTTGCTCTCTGGATTGGCGCCGACGCGCCGTTGGTGTTGGACTCCGTGCGTGGCTCGTTCATGGAACATGCCTATGACTTTTACAAGCCCGACTTCACCTCTGAATACCCCGTCGTCGATGGTCACTTTTCGTTGGCGTGCTACGTTAAAGCTTTAGACAAGTGCTATAATGCATACTCGCAAAAGCATAAGGCCGGGTCTGCCATTGGTGTTCTTGATCACTTTGACTATAACGCATTCCATGTTCCCACGTGCAAATTGGTTGCAAAGCTGTATGCGCGTCTTCTCTATAATGACTACCTCGCCAACCCAGAGGCTTTTGCTGGTAAAATCGACGAAGAATCCGCAAAGCACATTCTGTCGTTGCTGTATGAGCAGTCCCTTGTCGATAAGACATTGGAGAAGGTATTTGTGGCGTTGGCAAAAAGCGAGTTCGCTCAACGCGTGCAACCTGCATTACAAGTGCCCACCAACACCGGAAACATGTATACCGCGTCTGCCTGGGCCTCGCTAGCTTCTCTTTTGTATTATGTTGGCGCGGAAAAATTACAAGGAAAGCGCATTGGTGTGTTCTCGTACGGATCTGGCTTGGCCTCGACTTTATTGTCGATCCAAGTTAAAGGTGACATTTCCAAAATCATTAAAACGCTCGACCTTGACCACAAGTTGGGCGCTGGCCGTACAATCTCTTCGCCCCAGGATTACGTGGATGCCATCCACTTGAGAGAACAGGCTCATTTGCAAAAGTCGTTCGAGCCGAAAGGCTCCATCGAAGGCTTGTCTTCAGGTACGTATTACTTGGTCAAGATTGATGACAAGTTCAGACGCGAATACGCTGTCAAGCAGTAGTTTTGCATCGCAATAGAATGAGAATATAGAGTCCAAAGATTTACCGTTCATACAAAAAAATCGAAGTCGTTTATAGGAGTTCTCGAACTCCCTTTTATACCAAAAGATGGGGACGAAACGCGGATTAACCTATTGAAGAAGCAATGGCGCCTCTTGCAGGCTCAACGCCTCCGCCACTTCTCGCGACCCAAAGGTGTGTGTATATCAGGATAAAAAATCTAAAAACTAATATACGCTCGAATGGGGCCTAAAATGTGGAGGTTACCAAACAACTCCATGTGTATTCTCGTAAAACCAACAGCAGAAATAATGCGCGCTCTTGTTCGTCCATCGCAACAAAATTGTGAGGCAAATCGCAGTGACGCATAAAAAACTTGAGGTACATCCAGTATCTCTGTCTCGAGGAGAGCTCCGTGAATAATTTCGAGTCACTATGCGAGTCTTCTGCGATTGAGTGGACCCAATTGTGATTGATCCTGGAATCCTTCTGGGTTTCCGTTCCAGGCATTAGCGTGACTTTGTGGTCTCGACACCAGCGTCCTGATCGGCGTTTGGGTGATTTCTCCAGCGCGATTTCAAGCCGCCGCAAGTACACTTTGTAGTGACACAAAGCGACTTCATTGCATGCATGCTGTCGTTCACTCGTATACATTCGTGTGTAATGGCCAAACAGTAGCTCGCGAAAGGCGAAATCGATGCAGATGCGATTTCGCATAAGCTCTCCAAAGTGGGATCGGTCCTCCTCCCATATCGTCAGTAAATGTCCTCGTATATACGCATGCCCACGGCTACGGAGCCGACTCGGTACGGGTCCTTGCGGTGTGATACAGCTTCTCATTTCATCGCAGCTGATTATGAAAAGATAGGTGCGACGGCCGCAAAAATAAGTCGCCTTTGGGTTCCGTGTGGGGTTGCCGCCCACCAAAATAGGGGTAGTATCTGAGAAGGTGGTGCTTTTTTTCCGATTCGAGATTGCGATCTGGAGATACCACATTCTGACTCAAAGCCTCTGGCTCAGTCGATTTGGATGCAGGGTTGGTAGTGAAAGCCGCTCCCACGTCTGATGCACGACATACGACTGTGGGTGGCGTGAAGACGGCACCCGCCAATCGCACAGCTCAATGATTGGACACGTCCCCCGAGCCAGGCCATCTCATGCAATCGATCAGATCACAGAGAGATCGTATCCAAGAAAGCATCAGCTCTTTCAATGTAAGTCATTCTATGCCCATGATGCTATAGGCCCCGATGGTCTCTCGAGAGACGCTCGATTGCAAGAAGATGTATTGGTGACGGAAACTTTGGCTGCAAAATATTATTTCCCAACTCGGCAACAGGCTCACTCTTGAGAATTTGACCCTCTCCTGCTCACCAAATGCTTTTCAAATGTGAAAGAGAAGCCTCAAGCAAGACGAAATTTGTAGTTTTCGATATGACTTCATCGTTCCACCCCTCGGGGTTCGGAAACCGTGGCACAAAGTGGCCCGTTTTACATACAAGAAGATCAAAGGAATGAACACATTCTTTTGTTCGATAATTCACTCCTTCCCTAGTGGTTATCGGGCACTCCTCGCTTCTTGAGATCCATTAGGCGATCTCAGTGTATTAGTTGAAACACACCGGGTTCCTTCTCTTTTTCTGCTGATAGTTGTTGGCGAAGGTTGGTCCACCAATACAAATTTACAATTGCGAGCTCCTGTGTTTGAGACTGTCGGCGATACTCCCCAAAAAAACGCTTATTCTGATTGTTTCTGATATTCAAATGCACTAAACTATTTGAAAAAACACACCTACGATGCGCTTCCTAATTGGACTTTGGGATACCGCCAATGACTTCATCCAAGGTGGGAACAGGGTCAACTGAGCCGTTTCTCTTCCATTTCAAAAAGGCATTGTTGAGGGCGTCAATGATGGGAGCATCATAGAGTGCTATAATAGATCCTAACCAACTGAACTTCTCGGCGTTGGTGAGGTCATCAGGCAGTACGTCGCCGTATTCCAATCCGACCAAATCCTGAATTGCAGCCCCCAAATCTGCCCATTTTCGCGACTCCTCAGTCGCAACTCCCTCATCCAAAGTTGCCGCGGCATAATTTTCGATTTCTTCAAATTGAGAAAGACGCGCGACCCAAAACCCGTAAGCGTCTTCGGACAAACGATTCACTCCATCGCTGGCACTGTCTGTTGAAACCGGTTCTGCGATCTGCGTCGTTGAAGGTGACAAAGAAGGGGCCGCGGCTGTGTAGGTATCATTGTCCGATATAGAGATGGGCTCGGCCCCAATTCTGTATTGAATCTCTAAGGATGGAATTGCCTGAGACAAGACAGTACTCGCCATGGCGATAACGAGGGCGATTTTGTTGAATGAATTGAGATGAACCATTATTAAAAAAATGACTTTGATTTACGGGGAAACATAGTCATCATACAGCCAAGACAGAGCCTTTTATACCAATGACAAGTGCCAGCTAGCATCTCAATCAAGCACCTTCAGAAGCACGTGCCCCTGCCTGTTGAGCTTCGAAAGTACCGTCCTTTATCGATATCTCCAAAATTTGCCTGCAACAGTGTCAAGTAATTGAGTTTGGCGCTTGAATAGTCCTATGAAACCTTGCCCGCACCCAGAGCAGAGTCCATTAATAGGCCTGATAAAACCAGAGTAGACATTCGAGCCCCCTATCCACAGACTTAAACTCAAAAGTGTTCGTCTATTCCTTGAACAGAAGAAAGTTCAGAGAAGTTTCGCGTACATTCACAGTTTCTGTTGCGGACTACCATGAATGATGCCTTTTTGACCCCTTGATCAGGCTCGTTTAATCGACAGACTCTGCTAATCCCATTGGTCCCTCGTCAAAAATTGTGCGCTAAAAAGAAGCTTTTTTTTATGCGACTCTCCCCGCATACTTTTCACGTGCACAGATCGGGGGGGGGGGGTCCTAACTGCATATAAGCGATATTACCACATTTGGCGGTTGAGCAAGGTTGCCTAAGTGGACGGCGAAGAATTGCTCGAGATTGCTCCGTTGGTAGTCACTTGGTAAAACTATTAAAGTCTCGTCTCTTACTCCTGATCGTGTAACCCAATCTCAAATGAAACTTATTCTCCTTGCAAATGCGCTTTTGCTTGCACAGGCGAATTCCGCCGTTACATATGACCCTGCACAATGGGTATCTCGATGGAACCCAAATGATGTCAAGCTCTTTTTACTCGATAGGAATATACACTTTGACCAATCGAGCGACCCTTCGGTGTTATTCGATTTGGCCGTAAACGAGCTTCAATCCTTGGCTGAACGGAGAAAGACCATCATTGATGTGTCTGATCTCGATTCCGCGGAACTCTTGAAAGCCGCAGCTGACCCGAATCGCTCTCTCAACGAATTGATCATGAAGAATGAAGTGGACTATTTGAGTTCCGGCGTCGAAATCAAGCAGTGGCTTTTCTCATCGTGGTCGGCTCCTCAATTGCGCTCTCTTTTGAAGGCTAACCACATTCCCAACTCAAAAAAGCGGTCTACTCCGGATTTGATAAAAATTGCTCAAAAGAATTTTGAAAAGATTGCAACCAATAACGACGCTTCCGGGAATTATTTGGGAAACTGGCTTTTCGAGACTTGGTCCGATTCAGACCTCAGAGATTGGTTGAACCGCTTTGATATTGAACATAAGGCAACCGAGAAGCGCGACGATTTGATCCGATCAGTTAAGGAGCATGCTTTTGTTGTTTCGCAATCACTTTCCGATTCAAAGCTGGCCCTCTTGGACTCTCTCCGGATCGAAAAGAACGATTTGTACGATAAAGCCGGCAATGTCAAGGCCGAGTTCTTCGACACTTGGTCATACTCTCAGTTGCGCGAATGGTTGTATACCCATGGATTGATCGACACAAAGCCCGGCGTGTATTCCAGGGAATTGCTGCTTGACTCAGTCAAGAAAATGGCAGCAGCGAATGCCAAATACTTTAAAGATGACGTATCGTCATGGTCTGCCAATGCTGCTGAAAAGACCAAGAAAACCACCGATTCCTTCTTGGACGGCGTTGATAAGTGGCAGAAACTGCGTCTTCGCGAATTCTTGGAAGCACGCAAGATTGATTTCCATCGCTTCGCTAGCAAAGCGGACTTGGTCAAGCTTGTGAAGGAACATCGCGATAAGCCCGCACTTAAAGATTCGATCTCATTCATCAAGTCCTGGCTTGTGGAGAACTTATCAACAGAGGCGATGCAAGAATGGCTCAAATTGGAAGGCCAGAACCCCGTTGGATCTCGGGAAGAGTTACTTGTGGTATTACTGAGCTACTTGGCTTCAAGCGACGCCGTGTCCAAGATCCCCTCGACAATCAAACTGCAACTCAAACACTATGAGCCTGATTTTGCTCATTACCGTGATTATTTGGTGAGCAAGGGAGTTAACCTCGAAACGGCAGGTGAAGAAACCATCAAGGGTTCATTTGACCTTGTCAAACAATACTTTGACCGCGCTGGATCTTCGCTCGAGACAAAGTTCGAGAATACGAAGGGCAACGCTGAGGACGTTTTGCAAAATGCTCAGGACTCTGCGTATGACTATGCGTTGAAGGCAGTCAAAAACTTCAAGGATGATAAGGAGTCTATGGAAAACCGTTTCCAAAAAGCTCGTGACGCCGCCGACTCCTACTGCAAGGATACCTTTGACTCCCTCGCTAGCTCCTATAGCAGTGCTACAGAATCCGTTGCCAGTTTTGCTGGTTATAAGCACCCCAACATGCCCGGATTCATGCGTCGTTGGTTCGGATATGTCGGGCTCGGTGAAATAATCGCCGGGAAGGCCAAGACAATTTATATGTCCGGTCCTAGTACCGCATCTCAGCAACTCTCGTCTATGTATGAGGCCGCCGCTCTGGCTGGTGCTGACGGCGTGCTGTACGTATCTGAGGGATACGATGCTGCTGCGCTGATGGCTTCCGATGGTTATGATGCCGTATCCCTGGCTGCCATAGTTGGTGAGCTGTATGCTTCTGAAGGTTATGACGCTGCGTCGCTGGCCGCTGCTGTAGGTGCGCTGTACGCCTCCGAGGGCCACAAGGCCGCTATGCTGATGGCTTCGGATGGATACGACGCTGCTGCTCTGATGGCATCTGAGGGTTACGACGCCGCATCTCGTGCTGCTGTTGTCGGTGAACTGTATGCCTCTGAGGGCTACGACGCCGCATCTCGCGCTGCTGTTGTCGGTGAACTGTACGCCTCTGAGGGCTACGACGCCGCATCTCGCGCTGCTGTTGTCGGCGAACTGTATGCCTCCGAGGGTTACGGCGCTGCTGCGCTGATGGCTTCTGAGGGATATATTGCTGCATCTCTGGCAGCTATTGTTGGCGAACTGTACGCTTCCGAAGGATACGAAGCCGCGTCGCTGGCAGCGATTGTTGGAGCTATGTATGCTTCCGAAGGCTACGATGCTGCGTCGTCTGTTTACTCCGAAGCTGCTGATGCTGCGCCAACCTATGTTTCGTCCGCTGGCAGTGCTATTGACGAGGCGTACAGTCAAGGGACTGCCGCTGCTGCTGCCGCACAAGAGCATGCTGCAGGAATCATTGATGCTGCGGGCACTTATGCAGCTGCTGCCGCTGGTCTGGCCAAGGAAATGGCGGAGAAATTCGAGGACGGATGGACTTATCTTCTCAAGACTTGGTCCAACTCCGATCTTCGCTCGTATTTGCAGTCGTTCGGTCACGATCACTCGACATTGTACCACATGAACCGTCGTCAATTACTAGGACTTGCCCACCAGCAATCGAGCTTTTTCCATGGGTCTGGTGGGGACAAATGGCACATGACTGTGCCGCAATTTATTCGGGATAGCGCCGGACTTTTCCAGCGCAAACCCAAAAGCATGTGGGACAAATCCATTACTGAGGTAGTTGCTGATACTTATCATGGAGTTCTCCGTGCCGCTCACCTTCGTTGAACATGAAGTTAATACACTGACTGGGAAAGCCACTTTCATACCCATTGGATAAATAAATCAAATCATATTTCATATTAAATTTACTACCCAAAGTAGAAGTCTAGAAATATGTTTATTGTTCATCCCGATTGGGAATAATCCTTATTAATTTTGGCCACACAATCAAAACTTTTGGCGAAATACGCGCCTCCACAAGCAATCTCTAACTGAACGCATCATCACAACATGAGAGAAGTCATCAGTGTTAATGGTATGTCTTCACAGTTGGTCGGTGCATAGATATGATGCCATATATATGTCTTTGTTCCCCGGACTACTTCCTCTTCATGGTCCTCTACTAACTCTTTCTTCTAGTCGGTCAGGCCGGTTGCCAAATTGGTAACGCGTGCTGGGAGTTATACTCTCAAGAGCACGGTATTATGCCTGATGGTTACTTACAGGAAGGCTTGGATCGCCCCAAGGGTGGCGAAGAGGGGTTTTCCACCTTCTTCAGCGAAACCGGCTCTGGAAAGTACGTGCCTCGCGCCCTCTATGTCGATTTGGAGCCCAACGTCATCGACGAGGTCCGTACCGGTATGTACAAGGATTTATTCCATCCTGAACAGTTGATTGCTGGAAAAGAGGATGCTGCCAATAATTATGCTCGTGGTCACTTCACCGTTGGACGTGAGATTTTGGACGACGTCTTGGAACGTACTCGTAAAATGGCTGACCAGTGTGATGGGTTGCAGGGCTTCCTCTTCACGCACTCCTTGGGTGGTGGTACCGGGTCCGGCTTGGGCTCGCTTTTGTTGGAGCACTTGTCGGTGGAATACGGAAAGAAAACAAAGTTGGAATTCGCAGTCTACCCCGCTCCTCAAACATCAACGTCAGTTGTCGAGCCGTATAACACCGTATTGACTACGCACACTACATTGGAACATGCTGACTGTACATTCATGGTCGATAACGAGGCGATTTATGATATGTGTCGCAAGAACTTGGATATCCCCCGTCCTTCGTTTGATTCCCTCAATGGTTTGATCGCCCAGGTGGTGTCGTCGGTGACGGCATCACTTAGATTTGACGGCTCCCTCAATGTTGATTTGAATGAGTTCCAGACAAATTTGGTCCCTTACCCCCGTATCCACTTCCCCTTGGTCTCCTACGCTCCTGTATTTTCTGCTTCCCGCTCGAACCACGAAGCCAACTCTGTTTCAGAAATCACCAACGCTTGTTTCGAGCCCGGTAATCAGATGGTCAAATGTGACCCTCGCAAGGGCAAATACATGGCCACTTGCCTTTTATACCGAGGTGATGTTGTCACTCGCGACGTTCAAAATGCCGTGGCGCTGGTGAAGGCCAGAAAAACCGTTCAATTGGTGGACTGGTGTCCCACAGGGTTCAAGATTGGAATTTGCTACCAGCCTCCAACGGCAATCAGGGGTGCACAGCTTGCGTCTGCAAAGCGTGCTGTGTGCATGTTGTCCAACACCACTGCAATTGGAGAAGCATGGGCTCGCATTGATAAAAAGTTCGACCTCATGTATAACAAGCGAGCCTTTGTTCACTGGTACGTCGGTGAAGGAATGGAAGAGGGTGAATTCACCGAAGCGCGTGAAGATTTGGCGGCGTTGGAACGTGATTATATTGAGGTGGGCACAGATTCCATGCCTGATGACGACATGCCTGAAGAATACTAGATCGCTCAGTCTCTGCTTATAACCTGGACACATCATTTATTGGCCAGTTGTTGCTTCTACACCTATACCCCACACGCTATAACATATTGTCTTGTTTAACTTCTATAATAATGCCTAAATTCAACACATGGTGTCGATTCCAGTGTAACCACCCTTAGCCATCCATAGTTTATTTGGTGAGGGGCGGAGGAATGCGCGAGATACGATCTCCCGTACCCGGGGAAAAAGCGGATCCGGGGACATTTGAAATTCAACCGCCGATGAGATCTGGATTTGGCGAGAGAAAAAATTAGGTACACACTTATTGACTCCGTTGCCCTTTCCTGTTTCCGTCTTTGTTTGTGTCTATCTTTGTAAAGCATGAAGGATAATCGCGATCTCTTGAAGGAGCCGTTGCATTCCATTTATATCCCCATAGCACTTGTCATTGGGGGCACGTCCATCTTTGGGTTTGGCTATTTACCATACACCCTCTCATTTGTTGCAGTCATCTGCATCTATAAAGTGGCGATGAGCTTGCTGCGTCGTTCTTCTTTACACAAGACAAAGTGGCAGGAATTCGAATTGATAGATAAGACCCTTATTGCTCGTAATGCGCTGATTTTCCGCTTCAAGCTCAATCGCGAAGATGAGGTCTTGGACATCCGCCCCGGCCACAACGTGGCGTGCTGCTTCACCATCGACGGCAAGGACGAGGTCCGCTACTACCTGCCTATACTGAACCAGTTCGATGCTGGCTTCTTTGATATCTTGGTGAAGCATTATGAAAACGGTGTTGTGCTGCGTCACATGGCCAAATTGCAAACTGGAAACACAGTCATGTTCAGAGGCCCCTTTGGGATCCTCGATTACAAGCCCAACATGACGGAATGTCTCGGCTTGATTGCCGGTGGCTCCGGAATTACCCCTCTTCTCCAGGTCATCACAGAAATTATCACAAACCCTGAAGATGATACTCGGATCTCACTCTTGTATGCCAATGAAACTGAACGTGATATCTTGCTCAAATCTGAAATCGATGAGATCGCCGCAAAGTATCCGGGCTTCTCTGTTCATTATACCTTGACTTTTCCCCCGGAGAAATGGGCAGGTAGCGTGGGCAATATCACCCGTGAGATGCTCGCTGAACACTTGCCCCTGCCATCAGATAACTTGGAGCGAAGCCAGTTGATGGTATGCGGGCCTCCCGAGATGAAGAATTTGGTTGAGACTCTTGCCAATGAGTCAGGATGGCACAAGGATGCTATATTCAGCTTTTAATAGATATATGTGCTATCAGAAGGTTGACTTGTATATAGAACGGCGTCGGACATAAGCGAAGCCATCGTAATACATCAAGTTCTGGGCTGTGAAGCGGAACTTTACGAAATTTGGTTATTGGCACTGTCATGCTTTCTACTTATATCGTGTAGCGTTATGAAAACTTCACTCTGAGGTCATCTTTGAAGAAACGTCGTAGAGCGCGACCTGAAACTGTTCAAACGCTGGTTCGAATCCGCCTCGAGTGGCCAGTAAAAATCTGGTTTATGATTGTCAGTGTCACGCGACTTTCTACTTCCAGCATCCCTGGATTAACTAGTGTTTGGAGGCAGGGCTGGTTCATGGGTCATATCCGAAAGAACGGTCATTTTCGACGCACCGGACTGCCACCCACGCGGATAGTATAGGGCGTCTGGAATTAATGGAGTCTAACAACCGGCAACAGAAAGTACGCTACACTGTGTAAATCCATCGTCGTTTCAGCAGTTGCAGTCACGAATATCTCAGGAAGCACGAGACGACCCAAAGCTGGCTAACTCTTGGGACAGACACAGTTTTCGGATAGAACTGCATGAATTCAAATACCAAATACTGCGTTGAAGGGTAACAACGAGATGGCAACTAACGCCACCCGCGGCACTGGCCATGAATTTGTTTTCATCTCTGATTTAGCTCAACTCAAGTTGGCTGATAGGTCCAAACCGCAATTTTTTGTGCGAGCTCCACCATGGAATACGTCAAATAGGAGACATGTTAAGTCGTTCTCTTGGACCAATGCCGTAGTATTTGCATCTAAGTAGACTCTAAACATATCCCAAAGTATGTCTCCTAGGTACATGGATGTCCCCTAGGTCCACTTTAAAAGAGAAGGAATGATATTCATAAAGATAAAAAGACTAGAGAGACTGTTTTGCAATATACTGGGCATGCACCTATCTAGAAGATTTGGGGCTGTTTCCTGATTTGTGATTCTACGCGTGTTTATCGAGAGAAAGAAAACTTTAATTTGGCCGATTTGATCGGATAGCGGGTTCAGAGGATAACGTTTCTTCCAATCACTGTTGAGTGGCTGTCTTGTATTGAATTACGAAATGACGAAACGAAGGTCGCACCACTCACACAACAAGGTTCGAGTGGGCCCGATCAACGTGAAGATGTTCGTACAGTATCGCTCACGTTTTAGCCCCTCATTTATAGCATATGCGAGGTTCTCTTGAACTCAATTATCTCCGCCGGCAGATCACCGAACGACAATGCTGTTGCCACCCCTTTCGACAACGCCCAACTTGTAAAGATTGTCCCAAGCCTTAACACGGCCGATACTATTTTGCTCGAAGATGTTAGCGTGGGGTGATCTCGCATCTCCTGGAAAAGGAGCACGAATGGATCTGTTATCTCCCGCGCAATTAGTAGGGGGGAAGCTCCCATCTCCCGACAAGGTTCGATCGCGAATGAGGGTCGCCCGCATTTCGCCTCTTGGGCAAGATGCGGATTTGACACAAAAGCGTCTTCGACATCCCATCAGGAGATGATACTATAAATAACGGGACCAGCAGTCCTATTGCCAACAAATCTGAATGCTCGTGCCAAGCAACTCCATCTGCTGGGGGCATAGACACCTAAGACCAGAGAGGCTATTGTCATGCCGCTCAAATATGCGAGTGGCTTCGATGAATGGAGCAGAATTCAGACAAAAAGCTCAAGAATAAACTGGGACACATACCACGTCGCCAGTCTCCACTATGGTAACGAGCTGCAATTGTCAAAGCAACAGCAGAAGCGTGAAAATGCCTTGTATTCTACTCTGCCATCTAATATGCCGACCTAGTCTTGATGGTTTGACGTGGAAGATCACATCCTGACGATGAAGACGATAAAGAAAAGTTCCTTTCCAATACGTATCTTGGAATGTCCAAAGGCAAAAACATCGCTGCGTCAAGGGTCAGATCTGGACCAGTATAATCAGATTCGCTATTGGTGGAGATGTCCTGCGAGAGACTTTCCTTTTGATACACGAGCGGTTTATTTCCAAGGAAAAAAATCTGACGAGGGATGCCCGGGGCATCTTAATTTCAGCTCTGGAAGCTCGTGGGTTCCAGCCTCGAATGGCATTTTGCAAATGGGGATTCTTCAAAAACGATTGCAACTCAAGCGCGAGCTGGGATCTGAATTTCATTCTGTGAACGGCCGTCGAAGCAAGATGATGCACCATGATTTCGGAAGGAATACATCAGAGCTTTTTTCCTCAATTGGATTTCCACATATTAGATCGTCAGATGCCGAGAGACGTGTCGACGTTAGCGACCGATCATGTGCTTCAATGGACGGAGAAGATACTCTGCACACTTGACATAATGTTAGCATGGGTGTAATGGTGAATGCGCCACCCAATATCTCGAAGCTTATCCACTTCTAGTGCAATCTTGAAGCGGTCATAACTTGTGGTCCACGATGGTACGGGAAATTGAGAGTCCAGATGCCGGGTGCAAGAATAAGGGCATATTTTGGCAGACTGACCCCCACCGCAATAATCGAAATTCAATGTTGTTCAAACACTACGATTTATGGTCGCATTCCCTTATTGGCCGAGCCATGCTTCTGATATGTTATGCTCGAGTAAGCTCCCTTTCCGCGACATCGATTTCTTGGTGTTTGTGTGCAATTTTCATCAGGTTACGGTCGCAATCTCTTGTATTTCTTTTCTCGTTTTTTCATACTCAACTTGTGAGTTGTATTCTTCGAACTACCAATGTGTGAATATAAACCAACACAAACTTTTCGTATATAGTCCTAATACAAGTTACTTGTTAAAAAAAAAAAACTCCAAAGCTAAGATGTGTGTTTCGGGTACGCACACAGAGCAGAGCTCGAGGGGGTGTTACCTCCTTCTTTATCTGCCAAAACCCCATCTAATATTTATAAATCGTTTCATCTTCATACAAGGACAATGCTAATCTTCTCTGTATTGTTGGTTTTGACGTTTGTGCCGCCCGAAGGCAGCACTTGATATTGAATGAAGTGGAACTCTCCCCTGCCGCGGAGAAGAAGAAAGACTCACGGGCTTTCTCGGAATTACTGTGGGGATCAAAAGTCTTGGAACCAAAATTTTAACCCTCCACGTCAAGGAATTGAGTCTTTAAAACCATCACCTGGTATGATCCTGCTCCCTTTAAACCAGTATGATCACTCATGCCAGCTCGCGATAGTAGAAGGACGAATTTCTGCAAGTCAGCTAACATCCTGACTGCAATACTCCATTGAATGGATGCAAGATACGATGGATCCAGATCGATTGATCGGTAGATAACAGGGCTTCATCTCCAAAGGCATCTGAGAATTGAGGTTTTCGCGTGCGGAAAACTTCCAACAGACTGTATTTGCCTCTTCGAGAGCCTTACACACGCATTACACGGGAAATTCAAACGCGTCACGACCCCTCTCTCTCCTCAAACAAGAATTGATCCTCGTATCCATCTCCTCAGAAGAGGACAGTCACCGAGCTCCCAAATAGGATACTAGCCCCAAACCTAAAAGTGTATATCCTTTCAACGACCAATACCTTATTGCATCATCCCCAGAAGTATTAGGGCTGAACCCATACGGCGTCTCTGATACAAATTGACTGGCGTTATATATCTAAAAATAGATTGGCGGAGATGAGGAAAACCGATTTCAATCTCCGTGTGCACAACAAGGCCACGGGATCTCTATACTTTCCTTTCTCACGCCATGAGTTGGAATCAGCATTATGTGCCTGAAGAGGACTACTCTAATTATAATCAGCACGACCCGGTGTATCAACAACAGCAAGAGCGAGACGCTGATTATCGTGATACCCGTCGTCCCCCGCCGCCGCCCTTGATAGACACCTATCACGTCCCTCCTACCGCCTACTCTTCTCAATTTCCTACCCCACCAGTATACATGCATGAGCAACATTCGAATACGAATCTATTTGACTCTGATGTAGAAGCACCTCTGCGCATATTTAATACCTCGAGACTTCAACCCTACGATATGGCCCCCATCCAAACTGACCCCTTCAATCAATCTCGTAACACGCTCTACTCAGAGGAATATGAGCTTGGAAACGCCACTAATACTGGTTATACGGGTATGGTCTCCGATCCATACGCCCAACCATTTTCACAATCTCTCAATGAACCTTCGGACCCAGAAGAACGCGACTTTGATCGCAATATTGAATATAACCAGTTCCAAGGTGATCATTTCGATTTGCAACGCGTCGTTATGCCGGAATTGATGTCCCAAGACACTGGTGATAAGCCGTCAGAGTCTCCGTTCGAAGATCGTGCCGCAGAATTTCCTGATGCCCCAAATAGAGAGCCAGTTCGCTCCGGCACAAAGGTTGGAATTGCCACCGGGTTGAATGGCCATTTGGTTCTCGATTGCCCGGTAGCCACTGAGTTGCTCTCCAAATTCCCAGATTACCGTGCTGGTCACAAGGATGGGGGTCTACTGCGCGAGTTCGCGTATATGCGATACTCAGCCGTCACTTGTGGTCCTTCGAATTTCTACCGCGACGGCTACATTCTTAGACCCGTCCACTATCCCATGCCACGTCAAACCGAGTTAATGGTGGTGATCACAATGTATAACGAGGACGATATCCTCTTGGCTCGTACGTTAAAAGGCGTTTTCAAGAACATCAAGCACTTGGAGTCCCGTACGCGATCGTCAACTTGGGGTAAAGACCTGTGGAAGAAGGTCGTGGTATGTGTTGTTAGTGACGGTCGTTCCAAAATCAACGAGCGTGCGCAGGCATTGCTCTCTGCTTTGGGAGTGTATCAGGATGGACTCGCAAAGTCTCGTGTCGACGACAAAAAAGTTCAGGCCCATATTTACGAATATACGAGCCGCGTTGGGATTGCTAGCGTTGAAGATACGGTGAAGCTCACTACTGAGAAAATCGTGCCCGTCCAGTTATTGTTCTGCTTGAAGGAGAGCAATGCAAAGAAAATCAATTCGCACCGTTGGTGTTTCCAGGCGTTAGGACAGGTTCTCGACCCCCGTATCGTTGTTTTGTTGGATGCCGGCACCCAACCATCGGGCAAATCACTTTACTATTTGTGGAAGGAGTTTGATCGCGACGCCCAGGTCGCGGGCGCGTGTGGTGAAATAAAGGCAATGCTCCAAAAGCGTCAAATCTTGACAAATCCAATCGTTTATGGCCAGAACTTTGAATACAAGATTTCCAATATCTTGGACAAACCCACCGAGTCTGTATTTGGATTCATCTCGGTTCTTCCTGGTGCTTTCTCGGCATACAGATACATGGCTTTACAAAATGATATAAACGGCAAGGGCCCCTTGGAAAAATATTTCAAAGGAGAGTTTTTACATGGCAGTGGCGAACTTGACCCCGAGGATGACGAGTATGAGTTGAAGAAAAACCAACTCAAGGAAGAAGCCGGAATCTTCACTTCCAACATGTACTTGGCCGAAGATCGTATTTTGTGTTTCGAATTGGTCGCAAAGAAGGGGTGTTCGTGGCTTTTGCGTTACTGCAGAGCTGCCAGTGCTGAGACCGACGTGCCTGATACCCTTGCCGAGTTTATTTTGCAGCGGAGAAGATGGTTGAACGGATCTTTCTTTGCAGCCATCTACTCCCTCGTACACTTTGGCAAAATCTGGTGGTCGTCGCACTCGATCCTACGCAAGTTGGCACTCCACGTTGAATTCATTTACCAATTTCTCAACTTGGTGGTGTCGTGGTTTTCGATTGGATCCTACTTTTTGGTGTTTCGTATCTTGACCACGTCACTCGCAGACCCTGCCCTTAATTTTGCACCTGGAAACGTATTATCTGTGGTGTTTTTATGGCTCTACTTGGCATCAATCGTCACGACGTTTGTTTTGAGTTTCGGTAATACTCCCAAGGGAACAAATCGATTCTATGTGGTAATTGTATGGTTTTTTGCCATTTTGATGGCGTACATGATTTTCGCTGCTATTTTCATGGCAGTGCACTCGATCCAAGCCATTTACAAATCGCACACTCAAATCACAGTGGCGCTCTTTATTCAGAATGCCCAGTTTCGTGATTTAGTGGTGGCAACTTGCTCCACCTATGCGTTATACTTTGTCTCGTCATTCCTCTACCTCGAGCCATGGCACATGTTCACGTCGTTCGTCCAGTATATTTTATTGTCGCCTTCATACATCAATGTGTTGAACATTTATGCCTTTTGCAATATCGACGATATCTCTTGGGGTACCAAGGGTGATACTGGCGCCAAGGATCTCGGCGCAGCTAAAGTCCGCGAGGACGGTACGTTCGACGTCAACATCCCCGTGCTGCAAGAAGAAATCAATCAATCATATTTGTTGCAGCTCGAAAAAATCAAGGACCCTCAAGTATCTTCAGGGAAAGGCTTTACCCCGACCAACGAAGATTACTATGCCTATGTCCGATCCATGACAGTGTTGATCTGGATGTGTTCAAACTTTGTGATTGTGGCATTGGTCTTGCAAACAGGAGGGTTTAACCAATTATGGACATCCGCAACCGACCGGTCACAAATCTTTTTGACGGTGATTCTCTGGACAGTGGCGTTCATGGCAGCGTTCCGCTTTATTGGTGGAATCCTATACTTGTTACTGCGATTTTTCCGCAAACTAAGACGGTCCAATAAATAGACTTTGATACAATCTAGAGAGAAAGACTATTAATACGAAGAGACAAATTTCATCAACTCTTCAACAGAGACGCGACTGATATTATTATTTTTTTACATGGACTCGTATTATTATCTGAGCGAGATGACATCGAGGTATTTTTTGACATGCCTAAATGTTCCGACGGAACAACCCACGGTTCGCGACTCATATTCGATGAGATTGGAAAATACTCTCATTTCCATCTGAACATACTCTCCTTCACTATCACGACCATGTCCAAATTTGAATGCGACCATGGAATGACCTCCTTCTTGAAGGAGCTCCCAAAGTGCGAACATCACGTCCACTTGGAAGGTACCTTAGAGCCTGCTCTTCTTTTCCAGCTTGCAAAGCGTAACGGTGTGTCCCTTCCCGATTCATTCCCAACATCTCCTGAAGCTTGCGACGAAAAGTACAACAACTTCGCAGATTTGCAGGATTTCTTGGACCATTACTATGTTGGAATGAGTGTTTTGATTGGCGAACAAGACTTTTACGATTTGGCAATGGAATATTTCAAAAAGGCTCATGCCGATGGGTGTCTCCACTCGGAAGTGTTTTTCGATCCGCAAGGCCATGTTGAGCGTGGAATTGCGCTTGAAACCGTGGTCGATGGCTTCAAGCGTGCATGCGACGATGCAAGGGCTCAATTCGAGACCACCAACAAATTGATCATGTGCTTATTGCGCCACTTGCCTGCTGCCGCTGGTCTCGAGACCATCCACTCGGCATCAAAGTATTACGCCGACGGTACTATCCATGGGTTGGGGTTGGACTCCAGCGAGAAACCATTTCCCCCTCACTTGTTTGAAGACTGCTACAAGCATATTGCTGATAATTACCCCAGCGTGGGCTTGACTGCTCATGCCGGAGAAGAGGGAGACCACACGTTTGTGACCAGCTCACTTGACCTCCTCAAAGTGTCCCGAATTGACCACGGTGTCAACTCGAAGCAATCTGATAAACTTTTACAGCGCTTGGCTCAAAACCAAACAATGCTTACAATGTGTCCCTTATCAAACGTCCGCTTACAGGTGGTAAAGGATGTGAGTGAGCTCCCGCTTGCAAAGTTTCTTGCCAACGATGTGCCATTTTCCTTGAATTCAGATGACCCTGCGTACTTTGGAGGTTACATTTTGGATAACTATATCACTGTACACACGAGGTTTGGATTCTCTCATGACCAGTGGAAGCAGATCGCGCTCAATGGAATCAACGGATCATGGTGTGAGGAGGAAAGAAAGGAGGAGTTGAGAAAAAAAGTGCACATGGTTCATTCCAAGTACGCTCCAAGGGCCTGAGAAATTTTATTGGACGTAGGGAGGTGCAAAAGGAGATCAAAGCCAGATAAGAACCGCACACTTATCTTGATTTTATAGAGATTTCTTTTCGTTGCCCATTAGAATATGGTAGAGCAGCGTGATCGGTCTAGCCTAGCTAATATATAAAACTTTTCCGCAAATCGAGTGTGTTGAAGCTCCTAGTGTATTGAGGTATACGTTTAAAACACGGCGTGCGAATCCTCGAATTCATCTCAAAAGTAAATGTGTACTCAGTTCACATCAAGCACGCTACAACCAAACCCAAATCAGGAAAGGAATTAATGATATACGAGCACAGTTCCTACACTATTGCCAAAAGTGCGAAATGTTGGCGCCAGCACCATTGTACACAAGCACATTAGGCGAACCATCGGCCTTCAAATTGCGGACCGCATTCTTTGTGGCGAAACGCACGAGTTTCTTTTTGAGCGACTCGGGGTCTATCGCCATTGCCAGGGAGTATTCCAGGGTCGCATCAGGGTTGAAGGATAAAAAGTATGCCAACAATCCTGCCACATGAGGCGACGCCATCGAAGTTCCAGACATCATCGTGGACTCTTGCCACGTAAAGGTCGACTTGATATCCACACCAGGAGCAAAGACGTCAACGCATTTACCCCAATTCGAGAAGGAGGCAATAGAGTCATCGGGCCCAGCAGCACCTACTGTTATAGGCTTTGAGGCACGCGCAGGTGATGATAAGCAGGCGTCTCCATTCTCGTTACCAGCGGCGACTGCGATATGAACTCCTGCATTTGCGGCAGCGTTTGCAGCAAGGTCCAAGGCATCTGAGACACCACCGCCAATAGACATGTTGACCACTGACCCCTTAAAGCCCTTTTTCTTCGCAGCAACATTGGCTCTGTGATCCGAAACCACAAACTCTAATCCCTTGATAATGTCAGAGGTGGATCCCGTTCCGAGAGGGCTCATTACGCCCACTGCGATCAAATTGACCCTCTTTGCGATTCCATAGTCGCGAGATCCAATCGTGCCAGCACAGTGAGTTCCATGTCCATGGCCATCGATGGGAAGTTTGGGAAAAGCTATTGCCTCACCCCAACGAGCACGGCCTTCGAACAGGGGATGTTCGACCTTGATACCAGTATCAATGACATATGCGTTTACGCCTAAACCACCACGGTCATCATACAAATACTGAGGAGGTTTAGGAGCAGACAAGGAGCGGTGTGATACTCTATCCAAGCCCCAAGGGGCCCCTTTTTGGACCTCGAAATCGTCGACGGAAAAGATAGCGTCCTGCTCAACCAAGCGCACGCGAGAGTCTTTGCGGACAGCGCGCAAGAGGTCTGGGGAAAGATCACCAATGAAGCCCACGAGGGTACTCAACGAGAAGAAGGAAGGCTGCGGGGCGTTTGAAGCAAGGTGGAATTGCTGGCAATCCGCCCTGAAATCCGAGATATCAGCATCAGAGAGGTCATCTTTGAGAAGAACAATATAGCGATGGGGATTAACATCGGAAACACGGCTCGGAATAGATAAGGGGGCCAAGCGAGGGTTAGAAGAGTCATCGGATGAGTCGGACAAACCTTCGTCAGTGATAGGTTCGGGGTACAGAGCCCTGTTCCAGTTCAAGACGTGCGCCAAATTTGGGACGTTATGTTCCCAGTCCAAAGCGAGAATTGACTGGAGATTTGGAATAAGAAGGGCATCAGCGAGTGAGGCCGCCGCAACGAAAGCGATAGAGAAGCGCATAAGAAACTAGGAACAATCTGCTCCAAATCCCGGCGGGGGTGAACGCCCCCAACTTTTATATGCGGGCAGCCCCCTCTCCCCCAGATACGATCACGTGGAACAAGGGTTGAATTCCAGCCTGTATACAGAGAGCATCAGAAGGTCGTGCATTTAATACCAAACTATCAGTGGTGGTCATGAAGTAGGGAAATACCCAGGGCTAGATCTCTTTTGTTCACGCCTTATACATCAGTCTAATTGTATCATATACCCACGATGCTGACCAGTTCGCGTCAGAAACTCTTGCTCATGGGACGTTCAGGTTCCGGGAAACTGTCGATGCGATCCATCATTTTCTCAAATTACCTGGCGTTCGATACCCGCCGTCTCGGCGCCACTATTGATGTCGAGCACCTGCACCTTCGTTTCCTCGGCAACATGTCGTTAAATTTGTGGGATTGTGGTGGCCAAGACGTGTTTATGGATAACTACTTCACAAATCAGAAGGACCATATCTTCAACATGGTCCAGGTTCTTATCCACGTTTTCGATGTCGAATCGAAATCCATCACCAAAGATATTGAGATCTTTGTGAAGCTGTTGACCAATTTGCAAAATTATAGTCCCGATGCTAAAATATTTATTTTACTTCACAAAATGGACCTTGTCCAAATCGACAAGCGTGATGAACTCTTTCGTATCATGATGGACAAGCTCCAGCAGATCTCTAATCCCTACAAGTTCGAATTGGTAGGATTCCCCACCTCAATCTGGGACGAGAGTTTGTATAAGGCATGGCTGCAGATTGTGTGTTCTCTTATCCCCAACATGAGTTTGTTCAATTCGAGTTTGCTCAAGTTCAATCAGGTGTTGCATGCCGAGGAGGTAATTTTATTCGAAAAGACAACATTTTTGGTGATCTCATCGACCTCATCGATCGCAGCGGCCAAGCCCAATGATCTTGACCCCAAAAGGTTTGAGAAAATCTCAAATATCATCAAAACTTACAAACAATCCATCACAAAGTTGCGCACGAACTTTTCGAACTTGGTCATTCGGGGCTCTCATGGAAACCATTTCTACGTTGATGTTTTAACGGAGAATATGTTCATTATGGTCATTCTCAAGGGAGATGGGCTGGGCCTGGAAGCATTGCACGAAGAAAATTTGGTGTTGGAGAATATTAGCGCTGCCCGCAAATGGTTCGAGAAGATCGAGGGAAATTTGTAGTTTTGGGCGACACCACATCACCCAACGCCCCACTGGAAGGAGTCAATAGTAGGCTGTCGTGCGATCGTCAAATCCTGCAGACCCCCACGCGATACTTGGCTCCAAACACTCGCTGGTTCTCCCTCTGTTCTCCGAAACCCGAGATCTTTTGCCGACGGAAAACATCAAATTCAAATCACACTTCATGAGCAGTCACCCCTATGGCGAACAATTCACGACGAATGCCCCGCAAACTACAACCTCTTGACTCCTCGACCACTAGCCTGCAATAGGCCACTGACACTTTGTGGCACGTGATTTATACGATCGAGACAACGCGTAAAAAAGTTTTTGAACGAGAAACCGTTACTGCGTCGCAATCTTCTGTGTTGCCGTGGTCACTTTTATTATTGAACCGTCGATCCCTGCACACCCGTGTGCTCCTATTTATTGATTGTGTTTCCCCTCGTGCATCGCCCTCATTCTGTTTAGCAATCGACCAAAATGTCGAAATACCTCGAACTCGCGGTTCATCCTGCCGACCTTAAGAACGTATTGCACCTTGTGTATTTCCGCGAACACCTCCATGATCATGCGGCTGAAGCTCTGCGACCTGACTTGAAGCGATGCTACGAATTGTTGAAGCTGACTTCTCGCTCATTCGCCGCCGTCATTGAGGAGTTGCACCCCAACCTCCGTGATGTCATTATGATCTTCTACGTGGTGTTGCGCGCTTTGGATACTATAGAAGATGATATGTCTTTGGACAATGCCATCAAGATTCCATTGTTGCGCTCATTTGACTCGAAATTGGATACCACGGATTGGACATTCAACGGTAGCGCACCAACAGAAAAAGACCGTAATGTCTTGGTCGAATTCGATGTGGTTTTGAGAGAGTACCACCGCTTGCCAGAAAAGCACCAGCAAATTATCAAAGAGTACACTGGAAAAATGGGTAACGGCATGGCCGACTATATATTGGACAAGGATTTTACAACGGAGGGCGTCCCCACCATCGCCGCCTATGATTTATACTGCTACTATGTTGCCGGCTTGGTCGGCGAAGGCTTGACGAAAATGATTCTCTTGGAAGGTTTCCTGGATGAGTCTGTTGCTCAAGATAATTACAAGAGGGCAACGTCCATGGGCTTATTCTTGCAGAAAACCAATATCATCCGCGACTACCATGAGGACATCATGGATGGCCGCACCTTTTGGCCCCGTGAAATCTGGTCAAAGTACACCTCGGACTTCAGCTCATTCGCCAAAGACAAAAGCCCAGAGTCTCAAGATCAGGCCATGGCCTGTGTGAGTGAAATGGTGTTGAATGCATTAGATCATGTCCAAGACGTATTGGAGTACTTGGCGCGCGTGACCGACCCTAGCACCTTCAACTTTTGTGCTATCCCCCAAGTCATGGCTATTGCAACTTTAGCGCTCGTGTACAATAATTCCAAGATCTTGGGTCAAAATGTCAAGCTTAGAAAAGGTGTCACTTGTGGCTTGATTTTGGAAGCTCGCAACATGCCTGGCGTCGTCAGAATCTTCCGTCGGTATGCTCAGGTAATCAACCACAAGTCTCGCGTCAAGGACCCTAACTACCTCAAAGTGGGAGTCAAATGTGCCCACATTGAAAAAATGTGTGAATTCATGTATCCTGCCCCAAAGCCCGCCGGCGTTGAGGCGACCACCCCGAACCCCCTTGAACTCCTCGTTGCTAAGCGCGCTAGCATTGACAAAACAATACAACACAGTATGGACGCAGAAGCCAAACGTTTAAACCTTGTGCTTTTCACCGTAGCAGCTGTGGCGTTGGCGATCGTAATCCGCTTCAAATAGCGTGCACACGGATCTCTTGACATTAATATAGCTTACAGCCAAACTCAATTTCACACTCCAGGCCATATCATAGATAGTAGCATATTCGTGATTCGTATGTTCGCAATCGAATTATGGACTGGTCAGATATTGTTTTGAGACCGGGCATCGAACAAATACGTACCCCACCTCGGCGTAATAATAAGTCCCGATCTGGAAGCCTCGCATGAGGGGCTGAATCTGAACTTTAAATCTGACACCTTCGAAAGCACTCTTGACGAGTAACTCAATGCTGGTTCCTGCTGATAAAGTGGTGAGACACCGATGCATGGCGATCGAATGGGCACCGGACTTTTATACCGACATAAGTCTGCCTTTGATCATGGGTAGTTCTTCGTGTCTAACAGCCCTCGTGAATGCTATCGTCCTTCAATATCAGCTCGACCTCGACCATGACATTTCATCACCTGTTGCTGCATTGGTGAAATCAATTAGAGATCTGTGCTTCGAGGGGAGTATTGGGACTGATGATTTGATCGCCCGGGTTGAAGATGCCATCATGGCCGAGTGTGAACGGCGGAATATCGACAAAGCATCCTCTGGTGAGATCATGCAATTCCTTGGCGATATCAACGGGCCACTGGTGGATGATGACCTTGAGTTGACCACAGGAACATTCAATAGAGACTCAGTGCTCCTGAAAGTGTTCGATATCTTAAATATAAACCTCAGACACGCATGGTGTGTTGACCCTATAAATGCCGGATTATCATGGGACGAAGATAACTCTTCCCAAGATACGTATGCAATATTCACTGGATCGATTTTGACGCTTCGCACCTTCGATCGTGTGCAAGAGTTTATAAACACCGACAGTGCTGGCGATTCGGACATTCAACAGCGACAGGAGTTGATAAAAAAGTGGCTAGCTGCCAATCCCAGATCTACAATGTCCGAATATGGGATGCACAAGGTAGAGTGCGGGATGAAGGCGGGCTCTGTTGCTGTAATTCAATTGGGCGAGAAATACTTTACCATGTACAAGCACAATCAAGACCAAGTGTTTGTGTTGCTCACCGTCAAACAAGGAATCCCCTCACGTGCGGTATGGAGAGCACTCCCACTGCTCATATCTGAGATCGACCACTCATTCTATGACGGTAGCTTTGTGCCTGTGGTAAACGATACAGCAAATGACGAAAGAGAAGAAAGGATACACAATGACACGGGCGTCCGAACCGCAGACAAAAATACCACCACCGACCGGAAGCGAATAGTAAAGAGAGCAGCGACGAAGATAAAGGCCCAGAAAACCGAGCCTAAAAAGTCTCACTGTACCATTTGCTGATCAAGTGCTAATAATGAGATGTCTCTTTCGTCATTTTTGAATATTGACTTATGTCTAATTCTCAAAAAAAAAATCCCCAGCGCCACTAGGCCTGATGGTATCCGAGCATAGTCTCTTCCCATATGAACATGATTTGCTGCCATTCCAACTGGAAAAGGTCTAGAGCTTTTCAACATTTCGGCGCATAAATTGAGGAAGGAGAATAATAGTAAATAGTTGTCGTCTAATCGCTCAGCTAATTTCCGGAAAACGGAGGCTGCTCACATCAGGATGAACTTCTGCGCCCATATACCAGTCCTGCAACCCCCCGAATCTAGTGTTGATCAGAATTGAGCTATTGAAGACATTAGAAATATAGCCAAATAGATCTATATATATCAAATGTGTAACTTGTATTCTCTACTTTCTTGGCTGAGCCCTCTCTGCGCGACCCACCATAACAGATTCACGGAAGAAGATTCCCGCTACAGCCACGCACATGGCAGAAGATTCGGAGGACCCAAATGCCTTACACACCAGCAAGGGTCCGCGTCCTGTAGAGCCTAAACCGAGTTCGAGGATTCGAATAATCTTTTTAGAGGAGTGAATTCCGGCCAACTGAAGCACCAAGTCACCCGAATTTCGTGAGTTGAGATGACCACGAAGACCAAGAGGTAGAAAGGTGGGAAGCTGGCCACAAATGGTAGTGGTGCTTGGCGCACTGCGTCTCGAACCCTTAGGATCCTGTCAAGTGTTGAGTAGAGATGCGAGTTTTTGATTTGCAAACGAGCAGACTATGAAGACAACCAAACGTTGTCCGTATCGCTGGACCACATGAGACATTATTGATCAATCCACATCTTGGTACCTTCTTCCCAGTCTCCATTCTTGTATTGTGGACACCAGGTTCAGACATCCCGAACCAGGGTGCAAAATCAATAGCCCGTGGCAGTATTGGACTAACGAGTACCTAGACTCCTCAAGCGAGAGTTGGAGGAGACAAAGTCTTGGGATTGTGCAGTCGACAAACCGAATTTTTCGTGAATTTCATAGACATCTTCGACGCTAGCGTCATTTTGAATTTAATTATCTGTGCTCTGCGGCATCTTTCGCCTTAAAACATCAAATTTCAGGTTTTTGATAGGCATGATCGTGGCTGCAAAAAAGTGGACTGCATCAGGGTGTAACTCCATCTAACGGCGATACAAAGTATGACTTGCGCGGCCGAAGGTGTCTCACGGGGGACTTCTAGTGTTGACGGCATGCACGAAGTGGTGTGACATAACGAAACGAAATCGTATTGAAGACCGTTGGTGACATCAACACGGATATCGAACTTGAACAAACACTCAGTGATCGCGTTGAACAACTTTGGCCAAGAATTGAACTCGGATCAATTGTAGATGATCGAGCTAAGACTCGCGACTCGATTCGCATCGATTAATCGAGGCCAGGAGTACTCGAGACATGTCATTCGGTATCGGGAAGCACATATCTAATATTGCGGAGTGGATATACTCACCAAAGTGGACAAGTAATATGCAGGGGTTGACCTAATTTGAGCCGTTTTCGACAATTTCCGATATTTGCCATTGTAACAAGCTGATTGAAACCGCGCATCAATTTCACGGCCCTTCGTCCTCTTATACTCGCCTAATTCTTCAAATTGAGAAAGCTATGAATAAACTTACCAGTGGGTATCGAACCCGCGACATGTCTCCCCGACTGATTTTTCTCATAGCGCAACTTTAACGACTGCGCCATTACAGCTCTCACACGCGAGAAAGGTTATTTTCCGGGGTGGCTCAGTATTTCGAACCCTCGAAAACATAAAAACACAGATATCTCGACTTCACGGCGTAAGCAGACGTTTCCAATACAAACAAAGATGCGCCAGGGTTGGCGCTTCCTTCTGGTATCAGCAACAGCATCAAGCGACGGAAACAAACATAGAATACAAGCACATTTAATTTGGCCCGATAACTCCGTTTGACGATGGCAATGTCAGTTTGTGAGTTGTAGTAGCTATATCGCCGTCACATTGATATCCTTAGCGTCTCCCATATTGTACGACAAATTTAAGAACTAACATGCCATGATTGTTTTGCGAAGGCCATTTCCAAGTTCTGGAGTTCGAGACTGATTCGTTTCCTCGGACAGCCCACAAGTAAGAATCTCGAGGGAAGAAGAACGTCTATTTACTGACCGGCTTATCAAGACTCTTCAAGGCCATCCACGAAGAACACCTGTTTTAGTTCATACGCCGTGTTCTTTAGCATTTTTGTTTTCAGTCGAAAGTTGATTGCCAAAAGCAATACACAATAAAATCCCCTTGGAGCTTGCTCCTTTGGCGCACTCAGCTCGTGTTTCTTCAGTTCGTCGCCACTTAGGTCAGAACGTTTTGCGCGTGAGCTCCCGGATATGATCTATGCCCATCTCACCCGGACACTGTCAAAATTGGTCGCGAACGTTCTCGCGGTTGCGACATTTTTCAATCGCGCAGGGTTGCAGGATCCTTCTAGCAAGTTCAGTGTTTGTTCATCCCCCTACGCATAGATGCGTAACAGTGATTGACAGCCTCGGGCGAAAACTTTCGTAACAAGATCGTCATCTGTTCAAGAATCGATTCATCGTAAGATATAAGGAGGGCCGAAGAAAGCGCCACATGCAATAGAGGTCTCGTGCAGGCATTCGAGACGGCACATGAGCCGACGTAATTGCCTCACAAACGAAGCCCGTCTTAGTGCGGTTTCAAGAGCGCGGCGGGTATATTCAGCAGACGACATCCAGATAATAAGACGATCAGCGAGGGGCCTCGCGGATATCGAAAGCCCCGGAGTGCCCTTCTGATCAGCAGCTTCGACTTGATAGAACCGCGTTGAGGACCCGAGTAGGTCAACGATCAACCAGCATCTCCGATCAATCTCCATCACTGATCAATCGGCATCATTGATCGAACGGAATCGACGATCAATCAAAATCGCGCTGATTAAAGACTGAACTTTTCACTCCTTGCAGTGGCAGCGCCATTCCATTAGATTGCGCTGATTTGATTTCAGCGACACCTTCGTTTAATGCTTTCTCCCGTGTGGGGGTTTACCCGCCGAAATAATTAAATTTCGTCCGCGATTGCGCTAAAAAGAAGAGGCATCGTCGCCTCTCCTCTCATAGTCACGATCGAGTAAAAGAAGCTTGAATTGTGGAGCAAACAAAACAAACATGCTGATCAAGTGCACTCTCGAAAGATGAATGCATTGCCCAGGATTAAGGCTTGGTTCTGATGCAAAATTGCTATCCCAAGGTCTTCGATTCATGTCCCCGCAATCTTGGCAGTCCTCGCTATACAGAGCCTCGAGAGGGGCACCAGGACTATCACAGTAGTGAACCTACCATTTCTCATCGTTATTTCGCATTTCTGTCTTTAAAGGGATGGCGGAGAGCGGTCGTCTCCCGGCCCTGAGTTTTGAAGGCATGCGACCAACATTCGACTCCAAGCTATCGAAAAGCGACACGAATGAACACCTCCCCGCAAAATGACGTACTATTCATCGCAGTTTGCTTCTAAGAACGATGATCGAGAGGCCCGGAGGTCAAATTTTGCTCAATATTCGAGGAATGAAAATGTTGGAAAAAGTCGTCAAACTTCTCTTCCTCAATCTATAGAATTTGGTTCCTGATCTGTCCAGCATCAGAAGCGGCGTAAAGGAATGTCTCTGAAGAGCTCTGTCAAGTTCCTCTCATACTTTGCAAGATG
The DNA here is from genome assembly GCA_030581555.1 of [Candida] argentea. Lineage (NCBI taxonomy): Eukaryota > Fungi > Ascomycota > Pichiomycetes > Serinales > Debaryomycetaceae > [Candida] argentea. Next base: position 85,993 of record JAKTTQ010000229.1, read on the forward strand.
TTTGAGACGCAATTGATTTTGGCGACCGCGAGGTCCAAAAGGTATTTTTACCAACCTAGATTGGTATTCCAGAAAGAGCGTTGCTCGGCCATACATTAACTGTTAACATCTCTCCAAGATCGTCTATATTGGCGATGAAATCGCGGGTCTAAGTTTGTGGAGTGCATCTTTTTAGCGATTATCGCCTAGTGAGTCCCGAAAACTGGCACTCAAGTGGCATCAGCAGAAAGTGCCGATTCATGAGAATGCCATGACTATGCTCACGGAGCATATATCACCTCTGACACCAAGATAATTGCCATTTAAGAAACTAAGAGACCGATCCGCCCCGCAAATCCAACTACTTTAAAAACACGCGACGCTATGGCAAAGTCGTCAAGAATGTGCAGCTTCATCAAAAGAACCCGAGCTCGAATCTCAGAGACGGCACCTCCGTTTTTGTCGAATAACTCGCTCAATTTTGCGAATTTTGCGTATTTGAAAAGCGATTTCGCGGTGATTTCGTCGCCCGGATCCAGCCTACTATTTATTATGGCTGATATCGAAGAATTCCAAAAAGTGTCAAAAATGCTAAACCAGCTCGATTCCTGCAGATCGCACGTCCTGCATGAACTTGTTAACCCGTACCGCAATACTTTGTGAGCCATCTTCAGCCTCGGGCTGCCCTTGAAAGCTTCTAACGTGAAGTTACCGGGATCATCAGGACCATCTTTGAGTTCCAGTTTTTGTTATAGGCAATCTGTTTCTTTCATGGGTGTGTTTGAGACATTTTGACAGATGAAAAAGCAGGTAAGGGCAAGCAATTTGGTTCTTTTCCACCACTCAGTCGCATCCCTTCTCAATTAGAATTTCGCACCAGAACACCTTGCGGATCTGACACAGATACCCTATCACACAAGCCCATGCGATAATAAAAGTTTTTGTCAGGCACACAGGACAGAACACAAACCCAGAGCCCAAACCTGCTCGCAATGTAAGTGGAGCAGCAGCAGTGAACCCTGTCGTGACTCTATCCGAAGCTCAGTGAAACCATCGTCTCGACGTGGTGAATTTCCGAAGCATGAGTGTGACTTTGCAAGGTTGTCGTCCGACAGAAACAGATTTGTTTTCGTCCCAACCCACTATCCAGCTCTCATGAAATCTATTGTTGATGGGGGTTTCATTTCATAGTCACTCAGATTTGTCGGTATATGCCTCGCAGTATTCCAAAAGTGTATTCCACCAATGTTATATAAAGCTTCGTGAACATCTCCGCTCCCTCAAATCATCATACATACCTTGAGGCACAGAAAAGTCGGAACCGGGTATTTTGATTCTGTACCACCTAATATCAATATGCAGCATAAGGCGAAAGCGCATTTCGAGATTCTTTGTGCATCGATTTGGCGCAAAAGATGTGAAGCTTCACTCCATGAACAGGAACATCACCGTTTTCTGTCGACGCAAAAAGCAAGAACTCAACTCCATCAAATCGGGGAAGGCGATTTCGATGGTGCAGTCATCACCTCCACCCATGAATATATGGCACTAGTCGGATCAATTCAGTACCTTTTCAAGTGTACAGTTTCATTTGTAGCAACATTATAAAGTTTACGTATATGACATGAGAACTCCTTCCTTTCAAAGTAGTTGTACTGTTCGCGGGTACCTGTATGACTGAAAGCACTGCGGCCTTAAGTCTGAGCGGCGGCAGATGCTTCATCGAACTCATCAGCAATGTCCCGCGGGTTGGCCTTGTCACCCTCGTCACCATTTTCTTCTTCTTCGTCATCGTCGTCATCGCCTTCGTACTCCATTGGATCAAACTCGGAACGGGCCATATCTCTTTGTCGAAGTTCGGCGGAAGTTGGCTCTCTCAAGTCAAAATCAATCACATCCGCGGTTCGTTCCTTCAAGAAGCGATTGACCTCGGAATTTGTGGAAGCACGGTATTTTTTCAAAAATATACGGCCAGAAACGGGATAATAGTATGCGGCTTTCCGTTTGTTCAGAGAGTCATCTGCTGGCACGAATTTTATCAGCAATTCTTCGTTAGGCTTTTCGAACCGTGAAAAGTTCATTTCGTAGCTTTTGATGTGCTTGAATCGGTAACTTTGATCACTAGAGGCAGGATTATGTGGAAGATCAAGTAAATCGGCCGGTTGTTCTTTTTCCGTCGAGTTGAGGCGCTGCTGCAAAGACTCAGTTTTGGCTACGTCTTTGCACTGATACATTGCGAGCCATTCACCGTCTTGGGATGTGGTAGGCTTCAAGATGGCGGTCTCGAGGGCCGATTTTTGTAGAGTGGGATCATCGGGCTTTTCGCGTTGTTCTCGCTGAACCAGGGCCGACCCCACAAATTTGACACCAAAAAATTTGGCATCCAGCATAGAGGTGTCGGGCAATAATGGCCATGCATCCACTGCCTTCAAGTGACGTTTTCGCGGGTGAGTCAAAGACGCAAAGTTTGTGAGTGAGTGCTGAGCCTTTTCAAACGTAGCTTCCACCGCAGCCAATTGGGCAGCAGCATCTGCCTTCTCCTCATTAGGGCTGGCGGCTTGAGCCTCGGCCGTAGCACCAACGCCGCTGGTCTTGGGCAACAGGCGTTCAGCTATATACTCTGTTCGTCTCAAGAATGAAACACCGGGCTCCAGACGAGCAATATTCTCTATACCAGCGTCTCTGAGTAATGCTCGATCCTTCGAATGTAATTGAAGGGGCTTGGAAGTGGCGGGCAATGCGTGAATCGACAGGGCGTTTTCGTCATCCAAATACGCTGGGTTTGAAATTAGATTGAGAGGCATGCCCAGATCTATGTCAACGTTCTCCATAAGAGATAAGAAGTTTTCCTTGCGGAATAAGGAAGACATGAGCTGCTCAGCTTGCAATGCCGGCAGCACGCTCTCGGTGAGACCATATTGCAAGAACTTTGGATTAAGTGGCGGCGGAGGAAGGTTGTTGGTATAACGGACTTTAGCAATATAGTCTTGCTTTGCCGGCTTATGCAGTTTCGAAGAAGACATTACCTCTGGCACTTGACTGACTTTCCAAATCCTCTGTGGCCTGGGCACTTTACAACCGGCAATTTTCAAAAATTGTGATAATTTACAGGAGGGGTAGTGCATATACCGCCAGGCTCACGTGAAATCAGATCCAAGATATATAGCGTGCTATGTAGATTCAATTACTTGGGGTCAACATACAAGGTGGGGTCGACGCCACCCCAGCAGCATACTTCATGAGACTCTGGCATGTCTAACTCAGCCAAGAGGTCAGGGTTCAAGTCGACTTTACCTAAAAACGCGTTTTCAGCGAGCTCATCGTCGATCTTGCGAGCAGGCAAGTAATTGAGGTTCTGTTTGATCCGATCAGGGTTACTGGTCTTGCAGATTACAACGAGACCCTGCAAATATGACCATTTGAGTAACATCTCAATTTTGCTTACCTTATACTTCTTCTCCAATTCCAACAATTGCTCGCAGTTCAACAATTTTCCTTGCGTCAAAGGCGAGTATGCTTCAGCGACGATGTCTTTCTCAACCAAGTACTTGCGTAACTCAACTTGAGGCAGCCATGGGTGGACTTCGATCTGGTCGACTTGAGGCTGCACGACGAGCCCGTCCCATGCGAACAACTCCTCGAGGTGCTTGATACCGAAATTGGAAACCCCAATAGCCTTGATTTTCAACACGTCGCTGTTAGGGTCCGTAACGACGTCTTGCAATGCGCGCCAGGTCTCGAGTCTGAGCTCTTTGGTGGTTTTAGGTGAGTGAATTAACACCAAGTCCACATATTCAATATGTGCGGTGACGTCATTGGATATTTTCTTCAATGCGGCAATGGTTTTGTCGTACCCATGGTCCTCGTTGGTGATCTTGGTGGTGAACCAGATATCTTGTCTGGTAACATCAGGGTGGCTCTTGAGGAATTGGGAGATTCCCTGCGCCACTTCAGCTTGGTTCCCGTAGTACTCGGCCGTATCGATATGACGGTATCCGTCCTCCAAGGCCTTTAAGACGAGAGGGGCGGTTTCTCCTGCGGGGAGCTGATACACACCAAACGCAGCCACTGGGATTTGGAGGCCATTGTTGAGTTTGTAGGTACTGTTTTGAGTCAATTGGATGGATGCGGTATGAGACATTGCTGAGATTGATGGTTGTGGAATAGTTGTTGCCGACGAGTGCGCCTCCAGGCTCGACGGCGTATTTATAGTGACGAGCGATATTTTTTAAGATTAACTTTCCCCGGCTTTGCCTTCGACACGGAGCTATAACACGTGCTATGAACACCAGGTATGGCCAGCCCAGCCGATTGGACTACATCAGGATATAGAAACATTTATGAGCCACACCAACACCCATCAGGGGCGCCAGCGACGTGCTTGGGATTGTAATTTTGTACTACTCGTGGAAGCACGGATAGTGAGAACTCGGCCCAGCCCCGGAAAACACCCTTGCCGCAATAATTGGCGCTATCGGGTGGGGAGTCCGATCGCACCTGCATGCAACAGCGTTCCTATCGATTGCTTAGAATAGGGTGTGCAGGGTCAGGTCAGCACAACAAGCTCGTGTAACACTGGCACCTTTAAATCAGCATGTCGGGACGCAAAAAGACTCTTTTGAAGGTTATAATACTTGGTGATTCTGGGGTCGGTAAGACCTCTTTGATGCAACAATTCGTCAACAACAAGTTCTCTCATCAGTATAAAGCTACTATTGGCGCCGACTTTCTTACTAAAGATATAGTCGTCGACAATAAACCAGTGACCCTTCAGATTTGGGACACGGCAGGCCAGGAGAGGTTTCAGAGTTTGGGTGTGGCCTTTTATCGTGGTGCGGACTGCTGTGTTCTATGCTATGATGTTTCAAATGAGAAGTCACTCAATAACTTGAGTTCGTGGAAGGACGAGTTCTTGGTTCAATCAAATGTTTCAAACCCGCTAGACTTCCCATTCATTATTATCGGAAATAAAGTCGATGTTGATGATTCCCGTAAAATCCCGCAGTTGCAAAAGAAATTGGCTGCTATCACCAATTCAGTGGGCGGTGCGGCTTACCCCGTCTTTGAGACAAGTGCTAAAGATTGTATAAACGTTGATTCGGCTTTTGAAGTCGTCGCCAAAATGGCGTTGCAGCAGGAAGAACTTTACGACTCGAACAATGCCCAAGCCGATGATTACAATGATGTGATCAATATTCATATGGATCGCGACTCGTCAGGGTGTGCTTGCTAAGATGCCTGTTTGTGTTCTGGAGGTTGGAGAAGCTTGCAATAAGCAGTGCAACTGGCATGAGTAGGGTATCCGCGGATACTGATTGCCAACTCTTGTGTGTCAAATCAAGTTTGGAGGGTGAGTTCGCACAAACTGGACACTGGTGACTCGCTCCGCCAATTACATTCACTGAAACTGAATCTAGTTATGTAGAGCAAGCTTTTGCCCTCGTGGCCGTCTCATTTTAAGGTCTACGTGCCTATAGTGAGGCAATACAACGTATAGTATACGCTATTGTTTTTTACAAATCAATGCTTGTAAGAAAGGGGTACAATGCACTGCCAAAGAGATCGTCACCTGTCTCGTTCACTGGCATTTGCTGATGCCTAGACGTCAATACCAAAATTGGGTGTGGTAGTCGCGTCTCTTTTGACATGAAAGTCGCATCTACGTATGGGCAAACACGTCTTGCTGATCTGTCAGCGAGACAGTCCCCTGAGTCTGCGCAGATTTTAATGTGGTCGAAAAGTAGCTTGGTTTATCATTGTACAGTGCTGGTGTTGAAATTCGATACCTCTTTTTGGGCTTGTCTTTGTGCCGCGAAGGCACCTTTTATATTACACGTTTAATTAGAAAAGAAACACACACCTTTGTTTGAGATGTTCAACAGGCAAAGCGGGTGAAGCCGTCTGACTCAATCTTCTTATTAATAGTTCACAAGACTCAAAGGCGCTTGAAACAAATGCAGGCAATCTTGATAAACATGTCCACATATTGGTTTCCTGTCTTGAAGTTATTGCCATTATTTTGTTGCTGCTGCTGCTGGTATTGAGGCTGTCCATTTGACTGGTATTGTTGTTGTCCTTGTTGGTGTGACTGCTGATGGGCAGGCTGAGGCATCGCCACCTCTGGACCAGCAGACCACGAGCTCGGCAATCTTGACTCATCAACGTTCGATAAATCGATGACCAGCACCCCTGCGTTTTTGGGGTCCACCCGATGGCTTAATCCGGCCTCGTCACACATTTCATCCATTGCTGGTTTCAATTTTGCCACGCCTTTTTCGGAGTGGAGACCTTTGCCAACGATGACCTTTAAATGAGATTGATTCGATCTTACTGCACTAACAATCCGCTTCTGCAAAATCCATTTTGCTTCCTTGACGTATAATCCGTGTAGATCGATTTCATCCCCCGCGCTGTCACCGTTGTTTTCACGAAACACATATTCAGCGGCTTGCATGCTATAGTTTTCAGCCTCCTGTAAAGCCTTCTTCAGCTGCTCACTCAAGCGGGCTGCTTCGGCCTTATCACCACTCTTGTATGCGCTCTGAGATTGCTGACTGAGAGCGTTGCGCTTCTTATAAGCAGCATCAGCATGGCCCCGGAGACGCAGATACTCCGAGTCCGTCGCATGATTATAATCTCTCTGAGAGTCTCCAAGCTTTACGCCGCGGTCCATTGCTGATAAGGGATGAAGGAATGTTTTGATTGCTATTCTCTTTTACAAGGAACTGCAAAAAAAACCAAGATTGTCAAATTTTATTATCAGCCCCCGAGTTCATTCCCAACGTGAAACCTCAACTTGAACTTTCTCGCGAACTTTCTCGCGAACTCGACTAGGAGCTTTTATAACGGGGAACATACTAGAATGGATCTCCGGGAATGCGATTGACTCAACTATGTAGACGCCCACTCCAGCTTGTTCTAAGAGAAAGCCGTTGTGAGTTAATGCAAACAATCCAGGGACCTTGAAAATATCCAAGCACGAGAAGCGCGAAAATGAATGCAAAAACACTTGGTCTCAGACATCTCTGACATCCGACTCAAACCCCCTACGGCTCAATGCCCAATAAAGCCTTCTTGTCTTCTGGCTATGGCGCCAAAACTCTTGCAATGGCCTTGGTGACTTTGAATGTCTTGGTCAGATTGTACCTGGCGTTCTACATGATCATTGCCGATTGTGATGAAACTTACAATTACTGGGAGCCTCTCAATTTCCTCCTTCGAGGTTTCGGCAAACAGACATGGGAGTACTCTCCAGAGTATGCGATACGCTCTTATGCATATTTGATCCCATACTATCTCGTGGGGTACCCAATTGGCGAGTTAGCAACGAGGTTGAAGGACGTCTTTGACCTCACCTTGTCCCCTGCATTCTATCAATTCTACGGTATCCGCATCGTGGCCCTTGCAGGCTTCACTTGCTACACGGAATTGAAGCTCTATTGGAGTTTGAAACGGAATTACAGCGCACGCGTCGCCAACTGGTATCTCGTGTTTTCGACTCTCGCCCCTGGAATGGGCCATGCAGGAGTAGCGTTGTTGCCTTCATCGTTCGCCTTGCAAGCAAATACACTTGCGTTATCGTTTGCCTTCGAATCGACCCGTTCCAATAAGGCTCACAATTATGTCTACGCTATTGTTTGGTACTTGATTGCGGGAATTGTGGGCTGGCCCTTTGCGTTGGTGCTAGGATTGTGCTTTGGGATCTCAACTCTCGCCCAATACAAATGTATAAACTTGGGCAAGGTGGTAGTGGCATGCGTCTTGGCATTGATTTCTATTCTCGCGTACATGGTAACTGTTGATTCATACTTTTACGCTCGTCTCCTCTTGGTTCCAATCAATATTGTGCTCTACAATGTATTTGGCGGTGAAGGCGAGGGGCCGGAGATATTCGGCGTCGAGCCCTTGTCATATTATATTAGCAATTTGCTATTGAACTTCAACTTTGTGTCGATCTTGGCTTACTTTGGCCTGGCCGCAAATCTCTGCATCCAGTGGAAAAGCCGCAAATTCAAAGGTGCATTGTACACCACCATTCCCTTGTGGGTCTGGCTGATTATTTTTTTCAGTCAGCCTCATAAGGAAGAGCGCTTCTTGTATCCGATTTATCCTTATATCTCGACATGCGCTGCCATCGTGACTCCTCCACTCATTGCCTTTACCTCCCGATTAGGTTCAAGAGTGGTCGGAGTTCCTAAATGCAGTCGCTTTGTTGGGCGGTCGCTTCAAGCGCTTCTCCTTGCAACTGTTGCTCTCATGGGCATTAGTCGTACCGTCAATTTGGTCGAGAATTACTCGGCTCCACTTAAAGTTTTTGCCCACATCAGCGCATTGCCCCCCTCTCAAGATTCGATAAGCAATGTTTGTGTTGCGAAGGAATGGTATCACGTCCCCACATCCATGCTCTTGCCCCAAGGATATCGCCTTCGTTTTGTGCGAAGCGGCTTTGACGGCCTTCTTCCCGGCGACTTTCCGGAGTCCATGCTGCGTATTGCCGACGCCACGTCTCGCATCCCCGCCAACATGAACAATAAAAATCGCTTCGAAAATGATAAAGTGGTGGACTTTGCACATTGCGATTTCTACATTGATAACACCGAGAAACCGTCAGGCGGTTCAGATCCGGTGATTCTACTGGGAAACGAGGTGGTAGCCAAGGAATGGACCAAAATCGCATGTCATCACATGATCAACCCGAACGGTGCCCATGGCGCCCTCGGCAGAATCTTATACGTGCCAGTATGGCTCCGGAAGTATGTTCCGTACAATGTGGAATATATGGAGTTTTGCGCTCTCGAACGAGTAAAGGAAACTGTAAAAAATTGAGTGCGCTCTTTGACGTTATATCTACGATGATACTAGTTTTGCTTGGCCACCAATCAACTGTACATATACGATTGCACTAGCACTTTTCAAATCAGAGGCCAACGCTCATTGATCGATCGCACATGAACAACCTCTCCTTTTAAAACTCCCAACCATTCCACTACAATCAAACACTTTTTAAACCAGAGGCCAAAGCCTACTAATTAGCATAAACAAATAGAAGGTATGAGATATAAAAAAACATTTACTTCTTACCAGCCTTGACAGCGGCCTTGGTAACCTTACCGGCCTTGTCGGACTTGTCAACAGACTTGATGACACCAACGGCGACGGTCTGTCTCATGTCACGGACGGCGAAACGACCCAAGGGAGGGTACTCAGTGAAGGCCTCAACACACATGGGCTTGGAGGGAACCATCTTGACAATAGCGGCGTCACCAGACTTGATGAACTTGGGGTTCTCCTCAGTCTTCTTACCAGTTCTTCTGTCGATCTTCTCAATCAAAGTGTCGAACTTGCAAGCAATGTGAGCGGTGTGGCAATCCAAAACGGGAGAGTAACCAGCAGAAATCTGACCAGGGTGATTCATGACAATGACCTGGGCGTTGAAGGACTCAGCAGCCTTGGGAGGGTCGTTCTTGGAGTCACCACAGACGTTACCACGTCTAATCTCCTTAACAGAGACGTTCTTGACGTTGAAACCAACATTGTCACCGGGAAGACCCTCGACCAACTGCTCGTGGTGCATCTCGACGGACTTGACTTCAGTGGTGACACCAGCGGGGGCAAAGGTGACAACCATACCGGCCTTGATAACACCGGTCTCAACACGGCCAACGGGCACCGTTCCAATACCACCAATCTTGTAGACATCCTGCAAGGGCAATCTCAAGGGCTTGTCAGTGGGTCTGGACGGGGGCTCAATGGCGTCAATGGCGTCCAAGAGAGTCTTACCGGTAGACTTACCAGCCTTGGTCTCCTTCTCCCAACCCTTGTACCAGGGGCAGTTAGACGAAGCCTCAATCATGTTGTCACCGTTCCAACCGGAAATGGGGACAAAGGGGACGGTCTTGGGGTTGTAACCAACCTTCTTGATAAAGTTGGAGGTCTCCTTGACAATCTCCTCGAATCTGGCCTTGTCCCACTTGACAGAGTCCATCTTGTTGACGGCAACAATCAACTGCTTGACACCCAAGGTGTAAGCAAGCAAAGCGTGCTCTCTGGTCTGACCATCCTTGGAAATACCAGCCTCGAACTCACCGGTACCACCAGCGATAATCAAGATAGCACAGTCAGCCTGGGAAGTACCAGTGATCATGTTCTTGATGAAATCTCTGTGACCGGGGGCGTCAATGACGGTGACCTGGTACTTGGGGGTCTCGAACTTCCAAAGAGCAATGTCAATGGTGATACCTCTCTCACGCTCAGCCTTAAGTTTGTCAAGGACCCAAGCGTACTTGAAAGAACCCTTACCCAACTCGGCGGCCTCCTTCTCGAACTTTTCAATGGTTCTCTTGTCAATACCACCGCACTTGAAAATCAAGTGACCAGTGGTGGTCGACTTACCAGAGTCGACGTGACCAATAACAACAACGTTAACGTGAAGCTTTTCCTTACCCATTTTAAGTTATGAAAGACGTATGAAGAGGAGAAAAAAAAAGAAGTGGAAACAAGGGGGGAACCTGCGACTTTTATATACTTTCCTCACGGCATTGCCTTCGTGAGGCAGGAAGAAGAAAATTTTTCGGGCTTGCTTGCGGTTGGGATGTTTGGATCTCGATGAGGTCCGGGTAACACCAAGTTACGACGTGGTCATTGTGCACGTGCATTGAGGGGGTGGTGGGTCAAACCTGGGCAGCACCCCGCTCAGTGGCTGCAAATTCGGTAATACGCTTTATAAAAGAGTGAGGAGCACAAATTAGGATTGTAGGACATCAAATGATGTGGCAGGGTCATGATGGATTGTCCGGGTTAAACTCAGTTGATTATGTGCCCTGAAAGAGATCGCAGGGCTGTGCCTTTTGCTAATTAGACTCGTACCGCACTTGAGACATGAGCTCTTCGTTAGTGACGTCGGCATCTAGGCACTCGTTATTCAGCGCTTCTCCACTTTCTTGTATCAATCGCGCTTGTAACAGCTCCCCGGTAGAACTACCGGTGATTGGTCCGTACTTTTGATGATGCTTGGCTTTGCGCGGAGACGGCAATTGTAGCTCGCGCCCTCGTTTGCGCGTCGATTCGCCAGGACTATTTTCTGTGCGAGGGCTACAAGATTTCAGACCCGAGCTTGCATCTGGTTGCGGTCCACCATTGGTGTGATTTGGCATTTGAGTTCGGTCTAATTGGGAATCGTGTGTGCTCTCCATTGACTTGACATAATCGAGGATCGAATGAGGTTTCGTATACCGGCTGGGCGCGTATAAGCACCAGCTCAAATCTGCAACGTTCGGCATGATGAGCACGCCGTTATCACCAGTCGCCAGTGAGATGCGGAGAGCTTCCCATAAGAATGCGATCAGAACAATAGGCACTTTCCACCTCTTGGCCGCATTGATCTTATTCTTGGATGCCATTGCCAGAACCTGGCCCAGTCCTGCTTGTAATGTGGCACATAAAAGTGCTTCGCTCGGCTTGTACTGGAACAAGCGAGGGGCGTTCTTCGTCAAGCTTGCTTTGAACACCTGGACATTGACTATTAAGAGGTCTCTTTCCGCAGAGAGCGAGTCACAGAAAGTGTGCCCCATATACTGGATCATTTTCTCAAGATGCAAAAGCTCAACTCCGGTGAAGCCGGTCACACATATTTTCCACGGCGTGCCTGCGTGTTTCAATAGGCCCTTGATGGGTTTGCCCCATATATCATGCTGTAACAGACGAAAGAACATTGAACGCTCGAGAAACCACTCGGTCACCACTGTTATTTCTCCCTCCGTGATGCGGCGTTTAGTGGTCGATGGAAGGAGTTGCAATATTTGTAATGATCGTGAGCCTTGGGAGGCCGGTATCACAATGTGTGTGACGGTATCGTCATTTGCGTCATGAGAAACTTCGCCTCTTCGTGAAAGAATGACTTTCTCGAGAATTCGCAGCTGTTGGTCTTCATACCCGACACACAAAAAGTTGAGACCATTGAATAACGCAACCTCCGAAGATAGCTTATCGGCGAGACCAGCATTCGGCAAAGATATCGATCGCGTCACGTCAATCCTGGTGTTCGCCGCATCATTTTCGACCCCCTCATCGTTGCCGCTTCCGTCATATTCTTTCCACGCAGATTCGCCAACGATTTTAGGCGCAAGGCGAGAGGGCGGAGCCATTATCGAATCCCATACCGTCGATGTTGTGCGCGGCTTCTTTTTTAATAACCCTGCGTGATCGGAATTATTGACAACGCGCGATCTTTCCTCGAGGACTTGATCCCAAACACTGCACCCTGAATTGTATTGGTTATCGGAGGCTCTAGGGTCATAGTAATAATCCTCATAAACCATTGCCGCGCCACGAACGATTGAGTCAAATACCCATAAGGGGTGAAGGATCGGTTTCGACCATTCTTTTGCTTTGGAGTACCGCCTCCCCTCGCATTCGGATGTGACCAAGCACGAATGCCGCAGGGTCAATGACTCCAGAGCGTCCCCACCATGGGACTCGACGCTCAGCACGAGTTTTTGCTCGGCGAAGAAATCTTTTGCCGCTATAGGAATGCGCTGAACATGAGAAATCCCTCGATTACGGAAGCCGTCAGCGTTGAAGTATCTCGGGATTTCACCGGGGTCCAACGAAACCCTCGATACACAAATAGTGAGGCCCTCGAATACAGGCATGAGGTTTTTGTCAAGACGCATCGCAGTGATGTTTATGTCCATTCCCTGTATCCATTTATCGTGGAGTTTCACAATAATGTCTTGGCCTATGAACTTCATATCGGCTCGACTCCGTACACAAAATTTATACTTTGCCGTGTTACGATCACCAACGATAAGGTATTGAACGTTACTCATCAAGTCATTATAGTGCACGCCTCCCATAGCCACGATTTTCTCCGCTAGACCCTCGCGGTCCTCTGTCACCCCAGTGCAACAGAACGTGAGACCTTCGAGGGGGCATTTGGTGTCCATGATTCATGATTATGCAAAAGTATAAAATTTCATTTTTCCGCACACTCTTGAACAGTGTCGATTGATTGAACCCCACAGAGATGGGCCCAATAACAAGATCTCGCAGAACAGCCTCAGCATCGATCGAGAGCGCGCTTAAGCTTGTGAAGCCGCGGGCGGAAAAGACTTCTTCCAAGGCATCCACTGCTCATTCACGAGTGGCAGTGGAAGATGAGACCATGAATATTACCAAACAATTTCCAATCCCAGCAGAGTTCGCCGCCGCTCACACCCCAGAATTTGTGCGGGGTGCAGAACATATACTCAGCGTTGATCCCAGTCTTTTTGAGACGTTGATAGAGGCACCATTCACCGTTTTTGCCACCAACAACTCGGAAAGGTTAAAGTTCGATGGTCCTCTCATCCATCAATATTGGTACGCTTTGGTGCGTGGAGTTATTGGTCAACAAGTGAGTGGCGCTGCTGCAAATAGCATAGAGCTGCGGTTTCGAGCACTTTTCACGAACCGGGTCATGGCTCCTGCTACGATCTCGGAAATCCTGTTTGATGAATTGCGACTGGCAGGTCTTTCTGCCTCGAAAGTCAAATACATCATTCATATCAGTGAGGTAATGGCGGATCCCGGGAGCATACTTTGCGATCCTAAATTTTACGAGAAAGATCTTGAGGAGATTGTCGCCGAATTGCAGAAATTGAAGGGAGTAGGTCCGTGGCTGGCCACAATGTTCTCTCTCTTCACATTACACAAGCTAGATGTATTCGCCGCAGATGATTTGGGAGTAGCGCGAGGTATATCGCGGTATTTGAAGGCGCGGCCTCATATCCTCCTAGAGGCTCAAAGAGAGATTGATGCTTGCGAAAGACGCAAACCACTTCTTAAACGGAAAGCGAAATTCGCAAAGGCAGATACCAGGCGTGATTGGACAGCAGTGCATGATGTCTATGTTGACTGCGTAGCTGATAAATTCAAACCGTACCGTTCGGTGTTCATGCTACTCATGTGGCGTTTGTCCGCTACCAACGTCAATGTCTTGAGCAAGTCCTCGTGAAATGATTCTTTCAATAAATCTGGTGGTTTTTGCCAAGCGTGCCTGGACATATGTATGTCATTCAGAGGGGTGGCATCAGTTCTGATAATGAACAACGGTTCGTTGTCTACTGTGGAATGAGAAAGTGAATTCATATTGCAAATGCAGCTAAAAAAGTATGCCGTATAAAATGGAAACAAAAACAACCAACATGAGCCATCGCTTCGCACCAGTCAACACGGCACCGTTCTCCTCGCCGCCTTTGCTCATCTTCTTCTTATACCGCTTACCGGATTTGTTGGGATTCTTCTTCAATTTTCTGCGTGGAACATCTTCATCCGATTCCTCGTCTGAAAAGTAGTATTTGTCCAGCGTCGGCCGTGACTGGTTCTTGGTTCTAGTTGCAGGACGCTTGAATGTTTTCCCAGGTCGTGGGGATCTGGCTCGTGTGGTGGCACTGGGAGTGGGTCTAGTTGCGACGATGCTTGAATCGACGGTGGGGGTTGCGGTCTCGCCGCCAATATCAATAATGACATTTTTTTGATTCTGATTGTCCTTGATTTTATCCAACTCGCGCTCAATCTCATCTAATCCATGGTCGAGCTCTTTGGACTGCAAAAACACCAAATCCTTGCGTCGAAACCCATGCTGAGACACCAAGTACTCGATAAAGTCACGCACATTCAGTTGTTTCTCCGCATCATCAGTCGTATATGCCGGTACACCATATTCCTTATAGGTATAGTCCGAGAATTTGGTATTGTCAGAGTCTGCAACATGATGTGTCCACTCACGCAAGTCCAGCTCGTCTGCCTCCCAATTCTCGTACGACGTGATTTGAGACGATAGTTTGCGTAGAGGGAAGGCCAGATCTTGCTCACCATCATGACCTGATGGATGGTCAGCAGTGGGGACCACATTCTTGCTTTTGGGAGTAGAGTCGTGCTCCACGCGATATTGATTATACTCCAGGAGCCAAGAGTGTGGCTCCGGGCCAACACTGAGAGCTGAGATCACATTCTTCGACAGGTCATGCGCTCGGCGCACGCCATTTGTTGGCGAGGAGATGCGGGGGCTGACTGAATCATCGCTCAATAACACACGATAATCCAGCGCCCGATCAGGCATGTCCATCGCGCGAAAAGCGGGTTCCCGAGCCCCAATGGCTGCGGCAATGTGAGTCAATGCTATAGTTAAAATTAGCTTGTTCATAATGTATGAAGGGTACAATAGCATGTCTAGCCCGAATCATGCTCACCAAATAAATATTGACAAGTGCATATCAAAAGAAGAAATACGGCTGTTTAGACCTCAATGTTCAGATGCTTTGTTATGCAGGTTGATCACGACGACCTGGCTGTGAGCGTGGGATTGATTTACCAGGAGAATTCAATTAGATTAGAGGAGATTTGCGTTTGACAAGATAAAAGACCGGCAAAATGAATCCATTATTGGACTGCGGATTCCTTAATTATCGTGGCCCCCCTCGCCAAGACTGATAGCAGCGCACAAACTCGATACCCGCCATGGAGGGGTCGAGTAAGTATCGCCAGAGATCGTTATTCTGACATTCTTATGCTCCCAGTCTCGGCTACGAGTTTAGTGAGGGGAAAAGGCACGAATGTCACCTGAACGAAAGGGTGGATGACATATCTTTCGATCTTATATCACATCACATTGCTTTCAATCTACTGCCGGCGAGTCTCCCCCCCTGCCCCTCAGGTATGCCATTTCAATTGTTATCAGGAAATCGCGTGTTGTTTACATCTATGCGTCAATGTTGCACGATAAAGCGTCAAACACCGATACATGTCGGACTTAAGCTCCGGAACACAAATGGGATACCCGCGGCTACTGACGAAGCATGCTCCTGATCACCCCTGAATTGATATTGAATCGGAAGCTTCCCCTTGAATTCTCATCAGCACTCGTCAAAGACCAACAGGACCCGCAACTGCTCGATCCAACTGGTACAAGCGAGAGCCGTGCCTTCTCCGCAATATTTATTGTGGCGAGAGGCCTTGTCTACTTGAATAGAAGAATGTATAAAATAAACAAACAAAGGCGTCTTGAAGCAAAGCCAGAGTCAAAACCAGGCTGGCAACCATGATCATACGACCTGATATGAAGAGAGACGACACACCGAGAAGGATCCTCGGGCAGCTTATAGACGATGGTGTCTATAGTTGAATGGGGTCGATACTGATAGTGGGAGGACCCTAAATTTAGAGTGTGATGAGAAAATATTATTGTCATTTTTTTTTTCTCCTCGATTGTTAGATGCTCGTTCCGGGAGTGAATGAATTGCCCCAAAGATCCAAGAAAGGTTTTGGGCCTGACACGCGTTGCATGACAGACTCGTAAACAAGTAAAAATGGGTTGGTATATAATGAGTGGCCTTTGCTATTCCCTCTGTTTTTTGTAATTAGAAATCGCATAGTCTTGAATCCGAGCCCGAAAGCTTTGGTGTTACTTTGTGCGTCATTGCTAGATCTTCATTCAAGCAAGCGCGGATTTTTTTTTCTCTTTCCTCCTATCGCTTGCTCTCTTCATCCTCGCACATCTCGACTCGGGTGAACTGTAGGGGAGCGTCTGCAGAAGAGTTGCTGCGTACCTAACATACCCCCACATTCGTTTTCGATCACTATTCCTTGTGGTCATATTTCCACACTCAGATTTTACCACATTCTCATCACAGACCCACATTTATTATACGATAAATGCCAGCCCTTGCACCGACGCATTCTCGAACAAACTCGTTGGCGTCTTCATCGATACGTGGAGATCTGTCTAGTCGTGCAATGCCCTTGCACACAACTACCAAGGACTTGCTCAATGTCGATGATCGGTTCAATCGAACCCGCAAAAAGTCCTGGCCTTCGGAGGTTAAACCCGCAGGATCTTTTCGGTTTCCGAACGGTGAGATATTTCATCCTCGCGGTGCAACGAAATATGATCGAAGGAGACCCGCAAAGATCGGGTATCAAGTCAGGAATAGTGTGAGCATGTCGACATTGCCAACCATCAAGACATCTTTCGATGCGTACCCTGATGTCGTCATACCCAATTCAGCGCCATCGTCGGCGATTTCTCGGGACGATGCGGCATGCTTTGCGCACAAGAATAGGTTATCTCGTTTGAACCTCCTGTCGCCAGCAGGCAGCCGCTCTTCCCTTCCTTCCATGCTCAGTCGCCTGGGCCTGTCTCCATCTCTCCTCATTGGGCAAGCAGCGTCTTCATATATTGGCGACCAGAGCACTGGCCCTCGTTCTATCAGATGCAGTCCAGATATTCTTCATCTGAAGCCACTGTCCCCGAGGCCTCCCGTTCCACCCAAGCACCCTGCCTCGTCTCTTTTGGCCCCCGGCCCGAAGTCCCGCACTTACACAGCATCTAAGCTGGTGGCAAGACAGGATTTGAGTCGTCAGTTGAGGTCGAGAAACTCATCTGATATCCCAACTATAATTGACGTCGATACGCTACAGAGGGAAAACAGTCATCAGCAGAGATATAGTGGCTCGATGCTTCGCGATCGAGGCGACTTGAACTCGAGCTCCGTGAGTCTCCGCAATCATGCCTTCAAGTCAAATAACATCTTGCGTGCAAATTCCTCAGATGAAAGCCCAACGAGCAATCTGACTGTCAATTCAATGGAGAATGATGACATCAAAAGGCCTGATGTTGATGCGCCAGACACACGCCAGGACTCTATGAGCCTGTTCTACTCTTCGTCGATGGAAATGAATAAACCGGAATCCGATCCCATAACTTCCAGTTCGGATTTCACTTTTAACCAAGGTATTGCATTTCAAAAAGTTGACCCGTCGAGACCGGTGTCATCGCGCATCTGCACAAACGAGGCATCCAGCCCGCCAGCGGGGCCCCCCAGGAAACTGCCAATATCCAGCAATCTTGGTGCTGATGATACGAAGGTAGCGGGCGATGAAGGATGTGATGCAGAAAAACCCAAAGATTCGAGTGCCTCCAAAGAGAGTAAGCGAGGCCGCATCACACCATTTCATCAGCATAAAGCATCAACAAATCCGAACGCCAGTACTCGTCTGGCTGAAAACGTGAGCTCGTCGCTAGAGACCACGCAAGCCCAGCAACAGAGCCCCTATATTGCTGGGAAAGTGAGCGCCTCTGATAGCGCAATTGATCAGCGATCTTCGATTCACCCGATCTTGCGTCGCCCTCTATCAATCCGCGGTGTCCCATTAACACCCGTTCTGCTTACAGACGCGCCGAGTACCCCCACAAGTTCCGCAGGCTTTTCGGCTCCACAGGGGCCATCTAGTTCGATAGAGTCGCCGTTTTACAGTCCTCATGGCAACTCTAGCTTGGTCACCTTGATACAGGAGGATCAGCCGGATGTCCCCGCTCGTCGCGATCTAATCGAAATAGACTCGGACGCAGTGAGCGTCGAGATGGGAAGCCCGACCTTTTTCGACGCAAAAGAACCGCCAATGCGGCTTCCCGCGAACGGTCCCCATGCTGTGAGACGATGTCGTTCATTGTATTCATCTAGAGGCTGGGGTGCCAGTGAAAGCAATTTGGAAAGATGCTCGTCGCTCAAGGTCATGGAAGCGTCCAATGAGGACCCGTCCATTCCCAGAAGATCAGCAATGCGCCCCCTTTCATTATTTCGATCCGCATCTGAAAGTGCATTCGGCCTGCATCCCAACTCACTCATGGTCCCGATCGGTGTCGCTGGCTCGATCTCTCCTAGTTCCTCAGTATACCTGGATGTGGCATCCCGTGAAGCCGACACCAATCTGACCTCAGTTTTGAACACACCTGTGAAGGCTCCACATATTAATTCTCCTTCACACATACCACTGGTTTCGAGTCCGAGGCCTCTCTTGGAAACTCCAAAGATAAGCAGGAGTGCGGGGGCTATTTCGGGCCTGGCAAAACCACAAACGTTCGCGATGACGCCGCTTTCAAACCGTCATTCCCAAAGCAAGATCAAGCCTGTGAGCCCGAAATCGCCACCGAAAGTTGCGCAAACAACCTCCACAAATGCATCAACCCCCAAAATGACAAGGTCAAAGTCCTTCAATATCAAGGCCTTGTGCAAGCGCTTCTTTGGCCGGAGCTCAAAAGATGATCTCAAGGCACATAACAATCTCACCAACTCCAAGGGAGTCAATTCTAAAGCGGGGGCATCGCGCGTCCATTCGTCCGGTTCACTGAACGCTGCAGGCAGCAATGGGAGGCGCTCGTCAATGCAAAAGAGTGTCCTCACTTCGCCAGCAGCACCCTCCCGAACCCAGGCCACTCCTTCTTCCATCTCGCCCCTCGAATTGCGTCTTCCCGAGCTTGTCAAGTCGGACCAAGACTTGCTCCACGACGTGATCACTACATTAGATCATTTCGATGAAGCCAGTATTCCGCCAATCACACGAGAATCTACAATCTTGCCTTTTTTGCATGATGATGAGTTGACTTCGGCACAAATTCAGGACCAGAAAATCATGGACGAGACGAGGGATGACGGCCTCAGTGAAGATACTTCACTCGAGTGCGTTGCGAGTATCAGCAGTCTGCACAATGAGTATATCGATGATAATATTCGCTTTTTGCGGAACGAATTCGGCTGGTACCGGCTAGGCGAGAAGGAGCTAGCCCAGGAGCTCAATGATAGTGCGGATGCCACCAATACTAATTTCCCAGGGATCGCGCGAACTCCTCCGCCGACGGACCCCCTTTATCCCACAGAAGCGCCATCGTCGAACGCGATGCAGCCACCCGCCCAATTGTACCCGGAATATTTGAAATACGCTCGACAATTAAGAGACCTTCCTTCACTTCAAGTCACTGTCGATAAGTTCAAGGAAATTTCAGATGGCGAAGGCCTCACAACTAGTTCTCTTTCTTCAATGCCAACTATCTTAAAGACCAAGAATCAGTCGGGGAAGACAACAAAACTGGTGGGGTTCTCCGCTCAGATCCGGATCTGCGAGACCTTCTCAGCAGATTCGTATAAGCGATACAACAAAGCTGTTACCCAATATTCATTGACAGACGAAAAAGATATCTCCATCATCAAGCTGGAGTTGAACAAATTCAAGTGCAACGAAATGTTGGTCCATGAAAAGTCGCAGCAGAACACTCACTTCTTTTATTAGAATTTTCGTTTACACACCTAATGATATATTATAGAGCATGAAAGTTCACATTAAAATTTAAGTAGCATCCGGCAACACATGCGTCAATCAGCTGCCACGATAAGTGGTATAGCTATAGTTCGACAAGAGCAATGGAATATGGTAGTGGGCGTCAGGGGGGTTGCTGACGTGGAACGTAATCTCGACGTATGGAAAAAAGGTCCGCGACGCCAACTCGGCACCTTGGGTTAAGGAATGAATGTACTTGCCGGTCAAGAACTTGCACTTGTAAATTCCGGGCTTCAACTCTGACCAGACCCCAGCATTCGAGTTGATTCCGACTTTTTCCTTCGTGCTAAGATCAATGTGTGGATTGATCGTCCAGTTCCTGACTCTTCCGTCCTGGTCAGTCTTCGCAGCAGCAAAGAAGGCGCCGGCGTCCATATCGTAGACGGCCTCATCCTCAAGTTCGGTCAAAAGCGGCGACACGTAGAAAAGCTGGCAGGTTACATTCGCAGCAGGCTTTCCTTTACTAGTATCGAGAATATGACATGTAATGAAATCAACCGCCGACATACTTGTGGTCCGAATTGCGGGGTCGTTGGTGGGAGATCACCGTCTTTAAGTACTGTTCCTGCGGCTCTTCGGCAATTGCCGAAATCGATACTCTGATATGATCACGTGTGGTGATAAGGGGCCCGGCTGCAAAATTTCAGCTGTTGCAAATTCAACCAACATTATCGACAGAGTTCGGGTCGATGCTGACCAAATGGAGTCAATGGACCGAGCTCGTTCGAGGGTTCGGCCTGACCAAAAGATCGCACATACAGCCTCAGTGCCAGAGTACATCGTAATACGCCCCGTGGGATCGGTCTAGCCATCTGGCACCGCCGGATTTTGGACCTACACTGTATGTCTGACTGCTGCTGCAGAAAAGTTCGTGTTTCGTATCACTCATGAAGCACATTCTTATACACCACACAATTGACTGCCTTATCTCAAGTTGAAAAAAATGAGATTGAACGCTCTTCGGACAAGATCGAGCACGGCCAAATAAACACCCACCGGCTTTTTCGTATTCGGTGATGCACCAGACAATACCCGAGGATGTACACTGTTCCGCTTCAAGCGTATCATGCAGGATCGATCTCATTGTGTTTCAGTCTATGACAGTGCAGTTATACAGCCACAGCGTGGTCTTGGCAGAATATGACCACATGTCGCGATCGTTGAACTCCTCCACTAGAATGTGTTCGACAATCCCATTCACAAGCTTATAGTCGAGTGAATGTGCTTCGGCTTGCTGCAGTGCTATCCAGATTTTCACGCGGAACCGGCGACGGGAGTCACCGCCAATTTTGATTTTGTAAAGCTCTTCCATGATACTGCCGTGGACTGTGCCCAATGTGGTCGAGTAGACGTGGTACCGTTTAGAAACTATAATCAACTGACAATCGGTTTGCAAGTAATGGCGCACACTGTGAAATGACTTGCTCATTTCAAGTTCGAGATCATCAGAATGCACATTGTATATATGCGCGTCGGGCTCAGAGCCTGTAACACCAAGCGGCCGAGAAGAAAGCCTGTATGTCGCTAGTGCATTCATCATCGAAGTTATATCTGTGTCTGCATACATTTCATGTAGAGAGAAAGGCACGAAGTTACGGCGAATAATCCAGCGCACTACTGCTAGCACCCCCAGAAAAATGGATATGACCGGAACTGGAATCTCTTCCGCGTGAACGACTTGGATATCAATAGCTTGGAGCAGACCATCACGCAATCTGCAAAGGGTGGTTGGCACGCTATCTTCGACAGTCATGCCCGAGTCGGGATATTCACGGGCGATCTCGAGATTCTGTCTCTCTACACGACGCATTGCATCCCGGTAGTCCAACCTGTCCACGAAACGAGATGGTGACGCCCGGGGCGGAAGGTAAGTCCAAGGCCGCAGCAACACCAGCCGTCGATATTCAAGCCGCTCTTGCCATAAAAAAATCTCGTCGCGTAACCCGTCTCTGTGAACATACAAACGACGAGCAAGGACTCGAAGTGAACCGAACGAGCGGAAGATCACGCCGGAGACCTCAACGACTGCACCGTACGCTTCTCCCACTCGCAACGTCAGCAGTCGGTGTAGACGCGAGTCAACGCGAACAACAATGCTCAGAGATGTGGCATGCGACGAATCATCAAGAGTGAGCAAGACATGGGATGAGGGGTCCTGCTCGTCGTCACCGCGAAACAGACGTTCGGTGTCGCCAATAATTCGACCAAAGACACTCACTTGACGAACGGGATGGTTATTTATGAGGACAACATTGGATAAATGAGAGCCGATCGTACCATAGATGGTCCGTGCATCTGTTGAATTAATCAAATCAGAGATCAAGAGTGGCACGCACGCGTCAAATGTCTTTGAGGAAGAGAAAAGCTGAGGAATGTAATAACATCTCCCATCTTTTCTCAAAGCAATGTAATCTTCACCTGGTGCAAAATCCGCGTTCATGTCATTGCGCCACAGTATGCTCATGATATATCATCGCTAGAGTGGATAAGTAGCAGACACGGCATGAGTGATAGCCGCCGGGTTGAATGAGCTTTTTTCCCAAGCGGATTCGTTTGCGGCAATGATTTTTTCGAGCGTGGATGCGATGCCATCAAATCAGCCCCAGCTTAGACTTTCTCTCTGCACGCAATGGCTTTATTCGACGTTGCAGGCTGGGATTTGGACAACAAGGTTGTCCTTGGCGGAGACAAAAAGGCAAAACAGTCCAATCGTGCCAAAAAGCGTGATCGGAAACGCGCTAGAGACGATGCTTCCTCTGTCGTGGAAGAGATCAGTGAAGAGCCTGCCCCATTAGACCCCGAAGATTCGCATGACGAGCACATTGCCCAGCCCACGACCAAGAGACAGAAAAGTGTTGGGAGTGACGGAAAGAAAAAGAAGAAGACAAACGCGAAGCTGGACTCGAAGGCCGTATCAGAAACTACCCAAGAAAGTATGCCCGCTGAGGAAGCAGTCATCAACCCCGCGATGAAGCTCACTCCGCTTCAGCAGAAAATGATGGCAAAACTTTCGGGTTCGAGGTTCCGCTGGATCAATGAGCAGCTTTATACGACCTCGTCTGAAGAGGCCTTCAAGATGCTTCAACAACAGCCCGCTCTCTTCAAGGAGTACCACGATGGATTCCGTTCCCAAGTACAGAGTTGGCCCGAAAACCCCGTCGATGTGTTTGTGGAACAGATTATGGATCGTGCAACCACGCGACCCGTAAACGCGCCTGGAGGTCTTCCGGGGTTCGCCGATAAGAAAGTTGTTATTGCAGACATGGGTTGCGGCGAAGCACAGTTGGCATTAGACGTCAACACCCAGGTCAAAAAATACATGGAGCAGAGTGCCGAGAGGAAAGGGAAAGGCGCCAACATACGAAATGGGCCTCCAAAGACTCTCAATATCAAAGTCCACAGTTTTGATTTGCATGCCTATAATCCACGAATCACCGTGGCCGATATTAAGCGCGTTCCTCTTCCCGCGCAGCTGTGCAATATCGTGATATTCTGTTTGGCATTGATGGGCACGAATTTCCTCGATTTTATTGCTGAGGCGCAACGACTTTTAGCACCTAATGGCGAGCTCTGGATAGCCGAAATCAAGTCCCGCTTCTCTGAATCTGCGGATGCGCGGGCCTCTGGGAAAACCCCCGTGGGCCACGAATTTGAGGAGTCGCTCAAGTTATTAGGATTCATACACAAAAAGACCGATAACGAGAACAAAATGTTTACGAGGTTCGAGTTTTTCAAGCCCAGCAGGGCGATCGAACAAGAAAGAGCGGCTAAAATGGAGCGCCGCGGTAAGTTTATCGAGCAGAAGAGTAGTCGAGAAACCATGGAGGAGCGTCGTGCCAAAACCCCAGAGGGGAAGTGGCTCTTGAAGCCTTGCCTTTACAAAAGAAGGTGAATGACTTCTTTCGCAAGTCCACAACTTTAGTTTCCAGTATAGTGTCTGAAATCTACATATATTACCACCAACCCAACTACTCGATAGACTCTAAATCACACTATAAATCCCATCACAAGAGGGACCAACCGCGCTAAGGGACGAGCCATTCAAAAGAAGGGGGACCAGGGGTTGATAAGGCCATCACGTGCCCTGTTGACCATATCCGAGAAAATACTCAGTCGGCTTACCTGCAGTGCCACCTTAAGCTGGTGTTGCCACATTGGGAAGTTTAGCCAGGATACAAAGAGGCGCCACCCTCGTGACCCCATCTTTGCAGCCAGCTCCTCCAAGATAGCCGAGCAAATTGCGTAACTTGCCAGCCGTCAAGGATGTGTTGAGTAATATATAGTGGCCGGGACATGTCGTCTGGGAAATTTCGGAAGTAGTCGTTTCGATACCCATGACAACATTCTACGAGCCAGTTCTGCTTTTCCGCAAAAACGCAATGCGATACTCCCCTACATTATCACCGGTAGCGAGCGAGAGTAGCTTCGACTTGACCCCTCGGGCGTGGCTTTTGAAAGATAATCCAAACGATACTGCTGTTTTGAACAAAATGTGTGCCTTGAGCCGTGCCAACATCCTTTCAAACTATTGGAAAGTGCCCGAATCTCAAATGAACTTGTCGTGCATGGCCATCAATCGCCCGCACGATCGGGCCACCAATCATGCCCTCGCTATTGCAAGCGCCTCCTCGGATGCAAACTTGTTTGTGTACGACCTCAATGTCGATGACAACTACCTCACCCATCACACGACCATCACTTTACCAAATATCCAGTGTATGCAATATCTGTCTGATGGGAAGCACTTGATGACGGGTAATGATAATGGATACGCACATTTGGTCTCAATTCCTACTTTTGACGACCCAGACTCGCCCGCCGAAATATGTAAGCGGTTCAACCACAAACGTGCTCTTCGCCGTGCGCGCAATTCTGCGTCGGGGGTGAGCGCGGAAACTCATGCACCGGTCGGCGCTCTCCAGTTTCTTGACGAGAGCGAAGAAAAGGCCCTCACTCAGTGGGGACAAAATCTTTTCCTCTGGGATGTTGGCAAGACCGACTCTCAGACCAAACCGTCGGCATTGTCCGTATCGCAAATACCCGGACTCTTGGGATTCGACGCTGAGCAAGGAAACGCGTCACAGGTGGGTATTTGTGGGCGATTCGGTGTGTCGTTAGTCGATTTCCGTGATGCTCATCCCACATACAATGTTCCCTCGGTGCCGCTGTCAGCCCAAATGTCAGGTCCTGCTCTTCGCCGTTTGAAAGCTACGAGAATGAGATGGAATCCTGATAACAATAATGTGTTTGCTGCGGCTCACGGCGATGATGTTGTCAGACTCTGGGATATCCGCAAGCTCGATTGTTTTGCCGAGCTCCACGGACATTCAACGCCGCTCACCAGTCTTGAATGGAACGGCTCCAATCTATTCACCGGAGGCCGCGACGGCAAAATCATGCACTGGGACTTGAATGAAGTTAGCCTGGAGAAGGGCCCAGTCCAATGCAGCCTCAAAGAAGGAATGGACTCTGTATCATTCAACCACAATGGACAACTGTTGAAAGATAACCTTAGTATGCAACAATGCGGTACAATACTACCTGCGAGCAACACAAATATAGTGGACCTCAAGGCAGTGAGGAATCTGGAAGGCGTTGCAAAGGTGTTATCAGTAGATGGAAGCAACTTTTTGGGCATGCATGCTCGAATGGACGACTCGTTCAGCGTTAATTTGAGTGGCGAATATTACTCTCAATCCGAAGTTGATCTCATGTTAGCCGCATACAAATCGCTGTCGTCGTTAGCCCTTGCAAGTGGCGAAAGCTCAAACGTCACTGAGCCTCTCAATCTACCAAAGAGTGAAAGGGTCGCAGTCAATTATCAAGATGATTCTTTCCAATGCAATGAAGCCAAATTTGGTCTTGGGCAGCGAAGCAGGGCATGGTCCAATGAATACACATATGCCCCGAGCAATCTGCCTAATAATTCCACGTTTTCGGTTGATTCACACATGAATTCCAGTGGCCAGTCGTCGGACGCGCATTCGATCTTGACTGTGTCTACTGCGCCCACTCAGAGTGAGATGTTTGACGTCAAAGGTATATAACGTATATAAACATAAAGTAACGATTAATGATTAATTCAAGAGAGAGAGACAAGAGAGACAATCAACTAGAGGTCGTTTAGAGGCGAAGGCTATTGTGACTCATATTCACCTAGAAAGGACTCAATCATAGATATCACCTCCGCAAGATACTCGATTGCTCAAGATGTGTCATTTTCGAGCCGTAAACCACGCACAAAAGAATTCGCGAATCTCACGAGACCATGGCGACGCGGATTTAAACCCATTATACGAGGGGACATATTCAATCAAAACGGTCTCGTCAAGGAATGACTCTACTGGTGGACGCTGTTCAAGGATATTAGCCGTGGCCCCCCGCCAGTGATGTATCCTGGGATGAAGCCACCAAAAGTTCAGGACGACTTCTTAGCAATCCAAACCATGTAACATCGTAGCAATCACATATTCACCGGAAATAAGGGAATGTCATACAATTTAGAAAATGCAAATCAGCAGCAAATTCTGTTCCACCTTCCGCTCGAAAAGGATGGAGGACTCCATCCTCCATGATCCGCTAGAGAGAAGGTCCCCATCAGTCAATAAAGCCACGCAAACCTCTTAAATGCCCCTTCGTCACCACATATGGCCACTTCGGCAGTAATGTTCTATGAGTGGTGTCGTGCCTCCACCAAACAATTTTCTCGGTTCCGATAGAGGCGGAAAATGTCCAAGGAATCAACGACATTTGCCGGATTGCAACGCTTTCTGTCCCGATACCAGCAGCCACACGAGTGAATTCCTCGCGTATCTTGCGCTTTGCATACTGGTATCCAAGGCCGCTTTTCATCTCTTGGCCCCCAAACGGCTCATTTCACTAGTCTACCATGGCCCCAACGTCTATCAACGTCAAGGTCGTCGCGGCTGAATCCCTCTATAAGCGTGATATCTTCCGTCAGCCAGATCCATTTGCAGTAATAACCGTCGATGGTTCGCAGACGAAAACAACGAAAACTGCAAAAAAAACCTTGAACCCCTACTGGAATGAGTCCTTTTCGTTCCAATCAACCGAAGACTCGATCCTCGTCGTCCAAGTCTTTGACCAGAAGAAATTCAAGAAAAAGGACCAGGGGTTCCTTGGTGTGGTAAACATTCGTATTGGGGATGTCATTGACTTGCTGTTGCCCTCACTGGAAGAAACAGTCACACGCAACTTGAAAAAATCAAACGATAATCTAGCGATTCTGGGCAAAATCATCGTGGTGATCTCTCATAACGCTCATGGATCTGCTCCGCGACTGGCAGATGTGGCGCCACCTTCCTCGGCGCCTCCATCGGCCTCTGCTCGCGCAAGCGCATCTGGGGGTCCCGTATCCGGAAGCACTGCCTCTGCATCGGACCCTCCTGGAATCGCAAATAGTCTGGCCGCGACTGTCCCTGGCAATCGCCAATACTCGTCATTCGAAGATCAATATGGCCGGTTGCCGCCTGGTTGGGAGAGACGCACCGATAATTTCGGGCGCACGTATTATGTCGATCATAACTCACGAACCACCACATGGCAACGGCCCACATTAGACCAATCTGAGCTGGAGCGTGGCCAGCAACGACAAACTACTACCGACGCAGAGCGTCGCCAGCATCGTGGCCGTACATTACCTGGGGAATTTCCTCAACTGCCTCTGGCCACCCCCACTGCGCTTTCGCCAAATCCCTCGGGCCGTAGCGGTTCTCTCAGTGAACAAGTCACCGTCAATGCGTCGGGCGCAAATGTCCCTGTATCGCCTGCTGCTGCAGTGCTGATGGCAGCTTCCGGAGCGACTACGAGTGGCTTGGGCGAATTGCCGTCTGGCTGGGAACAGCGCTTCACCAGTGAGGGAAGACCTTACTTTGTCGACCACAACACCCGCACCACCACATGGGTCGACCCGAGACGCCAGCAATATATTCGCACTTTCGGGCCTAATACTACCATACAACAACAGCCCGTGAGTCAGCTTGGACCCTTACCTCTGGGATGGGAAATGCGTTTAACCAATACTGCACGTGTCTACTTTGTCGACCACAACACCAAGACTACAACATGGGATGACCCGCGCTTACCGTCATCCCTAGACCAGAACGTGCCCCAGTACAAGCGTGATTTCAGACGCAAGGTCATCTACTTTAGATCGCAGCCCGCGCTCCGGATCTTACCTGGACAATGTCACATCAAGGTTCGCCGTGACCACATTTTCGAAGACTCGTATCAGGAGATCATGCGCCAGACCCCAGAAGACTTGAAGAAACGTCTCATGATCAAATTCGATGGAGAAGAAGGTTTGGACTATGGTGGAGTATCCCGAGAATTCTTCTTTTTGTTATCCCACGATATGTTCAACCCCTTCTACTGTCTCTTTGAATATTCCTCGCACGATAACTACACGCTACAGATCAACCCCAACTCAGGTATCAACCCCGAGCATTTGAGTTACTTCAAATTTATCGGCCGTGTTGTTGGTTTGGGTGTATTCCATCGCCGATTCTTGGACGCCTTCTTTGTGGGGGCCCTCTACAAGATGATGTTGCATAAGAAAGTCGTGCTCCAGGATATGGAAGGCGTGGATGCTGAGTTCTACCGGTCGCTCAAATGGATTTGCGACAATGACATCACCGACGTTCTTGAATTGACATTCAGTGCCGAAGACGAGCGGTTTGGCCAGATCGTTGAGGTCGACTTGAAACCCGATGGCCGCAACATTGAAGTCACGGACGAAAACAAGCTCGAATACGTTGAGCTTGTCTCCGAATGGAAGATCTCAAAGCGCGTCGAGGAGCAGTTCAAGGCCTTTATTGACGGTTTCAATGAGTTGATACCACAGGAATTGGTCAACGTATTTGACGAGCGTGAACTCGAATTGTTGATTGGTGGTTTGGCCGATATCGATGTTGAAGATTGGAAGAAACATACTGATTACCGTGGGTTCACCGAAAACGATCAGGTCATCCAGTGGTTCTGGCGCTGCGTCAAGGAATGGGATTCGGAGCAAAAGGCTCGTTTGTTACAATTCACTACCGGTACTTCTCGTATCCCAGTGAATGGGTTCAAAGATTTGCAAGGATCCGATGGTCCCAGAAGATTCACCATCGAGAAGGCAGGTGAGGCGAATCAATTGCCAAAGTCGCATACGTGTTTCAACCGCGTGGATTTGCCTCCATATAAGGACTATGAAAGCTTGAAGCAGAAATTGACCTTGGCGGTGGAAGAAACGGTTGGCTTTGGTCAAGAGTAGAGGAAACTCGAACTAAAGTCCCAAGACCCTGCTGGAAAGTTAGGGGGCCAGCAACCGGCCGCCGGAAAGCCGCTGGCATGCGGCAGTAGCTATCAAAATGTACGTCCGGTAGTTGTTTATGTCTAGAAATTATATATATATATTTGGTATGGCGGGGTTCTCAGCATCAGCTCGCGGTGTGCACGCACCTTCGATGACGATGAAGCGGGGCTTCTCTGAGGGGCAAATCTGGTTGTATACATACCCTGGCATCAGCCACCCCATTTTCCCGTGTTGAAAGCACGATTACCAAAAGGTTTAAGGACTGCAGATTGCTTAAGATGCGGGGAAGCGGCCGGTGGGAAAAAGCCTGACCCTCCTCAGCCAAAGGGTCTAGACTGAAGGATATACGGTGTACTTGGAAAGTGAATAAATACCGGCGAGAATCCGTCGCCCAGAGGCTGCAGTAGCAAACCCCAATCAACGATGCCAGACCTTTTCGAAAACCTCCTCAATAAATATAGACAACACTACCATATTCACCATTATGATGGTGCTTCTCAAGTCAATACTGGCCGGTACTTGAATTACCTGGTAAGGGGAAGTCACGAGCAAGACCGGAACCACCAGCCAAAGATTGCGGCCGTTGAGCCAGAAATGAAGCAGCGCTCACTCAGCCTCGACTCCGGTGGATTGGATTTCTTGCGTGGCATGCCGATGGACGAATCCTCTTCAAGGAAGAGCAGCGTAGGGTCCCTCGAGTCAGATAAGTGAGTTTTATGAACCATATTCCAATTTTTATTTCTTCCGGTGTAGATTTAGCGAGACTCTCGATGCCTGCTGCTGTACAACAATGTAGCCTGGCTGTGTGAAGGATTTCGTAAAAATACAAAGTTATCCCCTGGTCAAACGTTCGAACTCGTAGAATACTGTTACCTCCTTGTCAAGAATTCGATTTTGTGAAATGCGCTTCGTCCTTACCCCGACTCAGAGTCGTATTTTCATGATAGCGGGAAAGAATTAGTCAGATGCAATGACTTGTCAAGGGACGCGGCGTCCATATATCATTCAACGTTGCGGCTGTAATGTGGCTGATTCAATCACGAGATCTTGCGGGAGAATGATCGTCAGTATGAATTCTCTCGACTCAGATGCAACAGAATGCTTTGCGCCAGCATGTACAGCAGCCAGGTTCCTCTTCGGACTGCTCGCCAAGCAAGTTGGCCGACTCGCGCCCATTCGATGCGGCAGGGCCGCGCCCATATACAAGCGGGCTATGCAGAGCTGGCTGAGACCCCAAACTCTTCGTAGCGCTGCTGCGGTGTGGGGTATAGGACCCTGACAGAGACCGGTAGTTACGGATATGGTCCGCAAGCCCATCCTTCGGCAACAATGGAGTATTTACATTTTCGTTGCGTGAGTGCGGGAAGTTGAGTGATGAGCTCGGCTCGGGAGTATGGCGATGCGGGTGGCGATGTGACTGTGACTGAGGCGCCTGACTCAGAACGAGAGCAGACCTGGCAGTGGAGGACTGCGGAGGAACAGTGGGCTGAGGCGGCGGTGGGTGCGGCTGGCCGTAGCCATGCAAATTGACCTTTTTATTCAAGGCAGTATCCCAGCCGCGACCACCATTCAAATCCATCCAGTCGTAATGATCATTGAATTGACCCCCAATATCCCTCATTGCCTGGTCCATCAACCTGTACAAGTATTGGTAGTCTGGGGTCTCATCGAACTTGAGGTTCCGGGCATACGTCAAGTATTGCGCAAACTGAATGGGGTACCCTCGGCAAAGCTCTGTAATATTTGTAGTTTGCTTTTTCGATCCAATCTTTTCGTACTTTTGCTTATTGGTGGGCGCCTTTAAACCTTGCCACGGCAACGAGCCTCGAAGGAAATACATAAAGACGTGGCCCAACGACTCCAAGTCGTCTCGCCGCAGCTGTTCTCTGCCCAAATGTGTATTGATCAGCATATACCTAGCAGTGCCACTCAAAGCTTTCCTATCGCGGTAAGGAATGTGTAGTCTAGTACGCGGGTCTCGGTAGTGTTTGGCCATGCCAAAATCGACGACGTTGATAGTATTTGGCTCGGGAGAAGCCGGATGAGCAATAAGGAAATTATCCGGCTTGATATCGCGGTAGATCAAGTTTTGGGAATGGATCAGTTCAACGCGCTCGATCATTTGCTTGGCGACTTGAATGACGGTTTTGGATGTGAATCGTCGAGAACACCAATCAAACAAGTCTTCGAGAGACGGACCCAAAAGGTCAATTACCAAGATGTTATGGACCCCTTCCTGTCCAAAGAAATATGCATGCGGGATACCATGACACAGGGAGAGGACCCTGTACAGACGATACTCGTCGCGCAATTGAGGGGCTTCGCATTTGCGAGGCTCGAACTTTATAGCCACAGACTGGTTGTTGAGGACATTGAGACCTTCAAAGATGATTCCAAAAGAGCCCTCGCCGATTTTCTTGCCGACTTTATAGTGAACCCCAACAATGTTGGAGGACGCGGTTTGCGCCATAAGCACTCGGTTGGGAAATCAGAAAATAGGAGTTGGTTTCACAGTATCGAAATTTTTGACCTCAACACTAAACAAGATTATTAGCCGCACAGATAAAGGAGGAGCACAGGTACCGACGACGCAGAAGCTTTGCCGAGGGAAGACGCTGGTCGAAATGAGCTGGTTTTTTTTTTTGTTCGGTCTCATAAATTTCCAAATGCGGATTCCACGACGGGCCTGCCTTGCTATCAGTGAAGGCTACTTGACCCTGCGGAATCATTTGTCTTTTGAGTCGTAATGGCAAAATCTACAAGGAGCAAACCTAGTAATACTGTCCGCAAGCGCGGTCGACCTCGTAGCTCTGGGCCTTCCACCACGATCGAGACCAGTGAAAAATCTGTTGATAATGGCCCTGAAATGGATATTTCGCCTTCATCTTCTTCGTGTGGCACCGCCACTACCGATTCAAACTCATCCCAGGCCATGATGAAATCTGAATCGGCTTCGAGTCCTTCCTTCGCTGTTGTTCCTGGTCTCGTTGTTTTTGCATTCCATGGTCCTCTTCTTTATCAAGCAAAGGTACGCAAAATTCATCGCTCGAATGCCCAGAGTATAGAGACCGAAGGCTCGTCTGAGCTCCTTGCTGAGAATCCTGCTCTCGATCCCTCAAAACTCGATGTCACAACGTACCTTCTCCATTATAATGGATGGAACTCAAAATGGGACGAATGGGTCAGTTGTGACCGGATCTTGGAATTCAACGAAGTCAACAAGCTCAAAAAGAAGGAAATGGACGGGCTAGCCAAGCGTAAACGCCAGCCTCAGCCTGTACCACCGTCGCCCGTGAAAGCGCCAGAGGAGTCCGCCAAACGCAAGTCGCCGTGCAAACGGAGCAGGTCAGCGGATATAGCCATGCCGCTGAGCTCGAAGGTGTCCTACGATATTCTCCTTGCCGTTAGTTCAGAGCTCAAGGAAATCCTCGTTGATGATTGGGAGAACATAACCTTCAAAAAACAACTCTTGCAATTACCGGCAAATTCAACCGTATCTACGATTCTTTCAGAGTATAGAGCTCGCAGACTCCAAGTTTTGACAGAAGAAGAGCAAGTCCGCGTCTTGGATGAGATCATCGATGGCTTGGCCGCATACTTTGACGGCCTGGTGGGACTTACGCTCTTATACAGATTTGAGAACTTGCAACACTTGCATTTCTTGAAAGATGAAACTATTCTGAGCACACGGACCCCACAGCATGTTTTTGGATTCGAGCATTTCTTACGTCTCCTTGTCAGTCTTCCGGAATGTGTGGGCAAAACATCGATGGATCCTACAAGCGTTGCGGTTATGCTAGAAGAGGTGACTGTGTTATTAGAATTCTTGCATGAAAATCGCGCAAACTTTAAGGGCACCTATGTTAACGCTAGTCCTCAATATAGCAATTTGGCGCGATAAGTTTTTTTGGGTTGCTGTGGATATTCTGCCTTTGTGAGATGCTCACCTGTCCACCGTTCATGCTGAAAATCCTATTTCGAGTATCGCTCTCATCGTGATGGGCTATCCGGGTATTGGTGGTCCTTTGGCGATCGATGTTTGCTTCGTGTGTGATGTAAATTACGCGTACACGTCACAGGTTGATGTCTTTTCGATGGGTGATGATGATAATGACTTGTTTGTCCATCGGTGTTAATGTGATTAGCAATAATAATCGTGCCTTTGTCGTCTTCGTCCCCTCGCCATCTTTTCTTCATCCACCATCGATATGATGCAGGTGATTGCAGTTGCAATGCTTCCCCCTACGAGGCTTGACACAACCCGAAATCGTATACGTGAGTGTCATCACATCAATCCTTTTTCTCGCAGACAGCTTGCAAGCATGTTCAGAATTCGTACCTGTAGCGCGATCCACAAGCATTGGCAACAACTTCATGAGATCTCGGCTCATAAGTGGGCACTAGCTCTGTCGAATCAGTGTCGAGACGAGTCTAGCGAGGCATCTTGATGACCGAAGTTTTCAGGCCCGGGAGAACACCGGCGTTTCTTCTCTGGCATTGGAGTTCCCTCCGAGCGGGAGAATGACCTCGCTGCATCGAGGAATCCGGTCTGTCGTTTAGGGATGGAATTTCCAAAGTAATTGCTCGGATACCATGCAAGTATCGGCCAACGCGTTACTCAAGCTTATTGATTCTTTTGTACGTGTGCATTTCATTCATTATAAAGTGGTGGGCGTTTATCCACGGAACTATATGGGAAGAGCCATATAGTCAACATCTACAACAGGACTGTCACCCTTGCAGGAGACTCGCAAGTCCGTTTTCCAATGGCGGTTGTACTTTGCCTCTTCTTCCTCCAGGAAACCATGGTGAGACATGTCGTGATACATCCACTGGATCACATCATCCTTCTGAGTGACCTCTGGCTTGCCCATATCGAATTTGTACCCACACGAGCGCTCCAAATCCATCAACAAGTGTTTCTGGATGTGGTGAACGAGGTCTCGCTTGAATTTGCTATTCTTTGCATTCATGGTGGGCTTCAACTTTTCCAAATCATTGTGGCATTGCTTCATGACAAAGGGCGGGTAATAAGTGACGTGGGCATGACAATAGTCAAAGTCGTTATCCTCGGTTTCGTCCCGCAAGAACATTTCAAAGCTTTTCAAGTCATCAAACTCGCGAAGAGGGGGCGGAGGCAACTCTGAGGGGTCGCAATTCGAATCGACTGACCCTATCGACAGTGTCCGCTGCTTCGGGGCCGCACGAAGCTGACTCAACGTGGGACAGGAATCGATATCGAACTCGTCGATTTTATGTTTCAATACTTTCTTTTGCGACTGTTTCATCTCTACACAAAGGTTTATGAAGAAGCGTATCTTCAAAGATACGCAAGAAAGGGAAAGGCCTGGTATTTATACCATGCGTCGACCGACAGCGGCGGAAGGGATCTCATGATCATTGGTACCACAAGAAAATGAATGATCACCCCACAAATTTCCTTCCCGGCAATCACCAGGTGTTGCCACAATAGGTCAGGCGGGAACGAATCAAGCCCGCTTTCATGCTCCGGAAAGACCCGTTAGGAAAGCAAGCACCCCACAATTCGCCCGAACCTGGTCACGCCATCAGCACCAGGGTCACCAAGCGCTACCATCGCCCGTTCCCCTGGAAGCACATGATTTTTTTCCAACGGCAGGAGGCGGAGAAACAAGTGGGGTTCTGGGTCCTTTCTTTTTTTTCAATACAAAACGTACTGGTAGTAACAAGCAATGTTCGGTGTGTATACAATACCGCAGGATAAGCCCAAGGATTATTCGTCGCTATCACCAGATGAACAGTCGGACGAAATCGCTAAACAGGTGGTTGGATTTATGCAGTCGTGCCCCGGAAAGACTGCCATGGCAGGGGCATCGGGGTTCTTTCTTGGTGGATTCTTTGGTCTCTTTATGGCCTCTATGGCCTATGATGTACCCATTGGCGCAGGCGCTAATCATATTAGTGAGCTTCCATTCAAGCAGCAAATGAAGTTGCAGTTTACCGATATGGGGAAACGTTCTCTTTCGAGTGCGAAAAACTTTGGCTATATTGGAATGGTATTTTCAGGCGTCGAGTGTGCCATTGAAAGCTTGCGTGCAAAGCACGATATTTACAATGGTGCTAGTGCCGGTTGTATTACTGGTGCGGGCTTGGCCATCAAAGCAGGCCCTCAAGCTGCGCTCATTGGTTGTGCTGGTTTCGCCGCATTCCTGACAGCGATCGACATGTACATGAATAGCGATAGTGCGCCACCTCCGCGCAACGACTACGACGGTTAATGTCAATGATCGCGTCTTGTAAATAGTTTATTTGGTCATTGTAATTGATAGATTTGGCCCGATACGAACGGGCAGATACGATATCTTGACCGCTGATTTTTGAAAAGACTTCACGTCAGTATGTTGTTGTCCATGAATTACGAGTGTCTGAAACAGTGTATGAGACCGAAAAGAAAAGCGCCATAATAATAGTGACACATGCCATGAAGACACTCCGGATTGTCCTCGAAAGTTCCAGTTGTGCCTCCATGGAAGCCAAGATATCGAGTGCATCGTAAGTCGGATTGTGATGATCGACCTCGTCGTTGCTTGATTTTGTTTCGGTGCTCACCACAGAGTATTCCCATTCGGGCGATGAGGGTCGGAAAGAATCTGCCGTGAATCGATTGTCTGGAAAGATTCCGTGAACCGTTTCGAGTTGCCTAGATTCGTAGTCCCTTGTTTGAAGATCGACAGTTTCCTGATTTCTGTCACCGAAACTGTTTTTCTTCAGGGATATATCGTCTAATCTTTCAGAAGGCGCTCTTTCGTGTTTCTCGGGATCTGTTTGCCTGTAAGTGTGGCCTTCAAATGACGTATCGTTCGCATCATACTCCGTATAGGGCTTCTTGCGGGTCTCTCTTCGTGTGACAGTATCCTTGGCGTCCAGCAACTCGCTTGACGACGAATACATTCGCGGCGATAAGCATACCGAAATCGATGCCTCAGAGCCCAGGTCTCTTGCGCTGTTCTGAACATTTAATGGAATCTGCTCAGGCGGGCCTGCGGAGCTATTCGGGGGATAATAGTATGATGGAAGAGGTTCGTTTTCATCAGGTTCCATTTCGAGTTCAGCTGCAGGGTTAGGATGATGGTTCGCGGGCGACGCCCTTGGCTTGCTTGTGGCGTCATCGCGTGAATCGACAATGGGATGTGGCCTTCTCGACGTGATTCTATTCGTCGGTTCCCTGTGATCTAATGTTGACTTCCAGTCGTTGCAATCATCCCAAGCCAACTCTGAATTATCTCTCAACGCTGCGACATGGGGCCCAGAGGTATTCTCGTGTTTGACTTTGTAACCTGCTGATTCGAATGGACGATCGGGCATGGTCTTTGTCTGGGTGTGATAGGCCCTGGTTTCGCTGGCGCTCGCATTATCGTTCTTATATGGCGAAAGTCTCGATAAACGCTCTGGACCATGCTCATTCATCAATGGCATCTCATTTTCGTCGTTAAATGCTCTGTCGACCCCAAAATCGTCTCTCGCCGGATGAGGCCAGCTCTTCGATGATGTGCGCCGCTCTGTACGTAAACTCGGGCCAGGAGGACTGATTCTCAGATAAGGCTTTCCAGAAGCCCTATCCACAGATATATCTTCTTCAGCGCCCGCGCCATGGGGCATAAGATGCCTAGATGCTCGCTCCCGATTACCTGCCCGTTTGGTTTGGATCAGGATGTGTGGCCCCTGCCCAAAGTCTGCTTGTATTTCCGGTGTTGACAGAAGACCCTCATGGACCGATTTTATCCACGGACTCGGTTCTCGCCTCGCTACAGGGATGTCAAACAACGCTTCAGAGTATTGGGGTGAACGTATCGATGTGATCGTGTTGTCAGGAAAGTCGGCCGTTAATGTGTCCTTCTCCTTTCGGTCACGATTGATCATATCCGATTTGGCGTGGCGCAAGTCAGTGGGATGGAGCGACCCGCTTTTCGGTGCGCCGATCTCGTTGGGCTCATCCTCGTAACTTGGCCTCAGCCGCGCCGGCCGACGTAATGCGTAGAGGCGTGCTGATCGTTGCTCGCTTTCGCTCGTAGATGTTGTATCGATGAAAGAATCAGTCTCCCGACTGTCAGATATATGCGGTGAACCAGAACCGCGCCTTTTATGAACCAACTTTGTTGGATTTGGAGTATGCGCATCGCCTTTCGCTTGTTTTGCTGCTTCACGCAAGACCATTCGACGAATTTGATCCCATTTCTCTCTGCTGATATCATGACGGTAATCGCGGGAGTATGTTTTGTCTTTCAGATGGACTGATCTATACCAAGCAAGAGTCTCATTAGTTGAGCTCTCTTCATCATATGAGATCTTTTCGGGCATTGCTGTATCTTTCGGATCTTGGATGGTTTTGAAATCTCGGGAGGATTCAGCCTGTGAACGCCTCGCCCTTTCTAATTTGTCCAAGCACTGCTTCTGGAGCTCGAGGATTCTAGGGTTGGGACGTCGCCCCGAAGTAGTCTGTTCATATTTCAGCAACTGACGAAAATCATAGCTCGCGCTGTGTTTCTGATGATCCGAAGGAGTGAGATTCTTTACGTTAGTTTCGCCAGCGTAAGACGCTTTATTCAGCGGCGGAAGAGAGATTGATCGATTGTAATTCACCAGCGGGAAACGTGAGGTCCGCGGTTCATCTGATGCAGTTTTCACATTTGAAACAGTCTCGTTGTTGAAACGAATCACCTGTTCATGGTCAGCAAAAGACACCGATCGCCGTCGACGGCCGAGTCCACTTCTGGGGCCACGCTCGATGCCCGATAAGGTCTCCATATGAGTGAATATTTAGCTGAGAAGCGAACCGAATACCTCTTTCAAATGGTGAAGATAGATCGTAGGCATAAATCTGATAATGCTGGGAAGCTCACCAAATGGACGATCCCCACCAATTTGAACCAGTCTTCGTATCGTACGTGCCGGATCTCTACACCAAGTCCGAAAAACAAACAACAGTAACGATGCTAAGGACCATGCCTTGCTGCGAAAAAATCAAAGTCATCGCTACAATTTCATGTGCGGGATTTTATGTGTCGTGACGCCCTCTTCATCTATTGGGGAACGATTCACGAACGGGAACGATTGGACTGCCTCCACCAGAAAAGACATCGATGCCTTCATAGGAAGCACGAAGCCCCTGCTATCTGTTACAGATCAGCAAAAGATCTCACATCATGAGGCCTTACGCAAGTTGTACCAAGACATTTCTTTTCTCAAGCTCGATGTGAAGCTCGCGAATTCAAAACGAACCGCTCTAGTCGACGAAAAGCAAAAGGAAATCAACGCATTGATAGCGCATCCTCAAGACCCATCGCTCTCAGCAGATTTATGGTCTCATCTGTTTGATGATATTGCCATTCAAATCGCCCGTCGGGGCCCAGATCATTTGGCGTACCGTCGCTTCGCCACAGACAACTCACATTTGCACACCTTCTCGTCAGTTCTTCTGTTGCGACAGCCATTCACTCGTCAGCCTGTCAAAGCCGATAGATTCGTGTTACAGTTCAACGGAGAACTCTACAATAGAGAATGCTTGGACCATGGAAATGATACTGCATTGGTTTTGGAGATTCTACACCGCAAAATACACGTCCACGATGACGCGCGTAAAGCGGTTCATGCAATGGCCACGTCGCTAGAAGGTGAGTTTGCATTCGTATTGTCAGACCTATTGGAAGGGTATACTTATTTTGGTCGGGATCCAATAG
Source organism: [Candida] argentea (assembly GCA_030581555.1). Lineage (NCBI taxonomy): Eukaryota > Fungi > Ascomycota > Pichiomycetes > Serinales > Debaryomycetaceae > [Candida] argentea. The sequence continues at coordinate 125,155 of JAKTTQ010000229.1, forward strand.
GAAGACGTTCCCTTGTCTACTACAAGAGTGATGATGAACTATATATCTCGTCTGTCTGTCCTTCGACTGAAGCCAGAGAAGGTTTTATCGAGTGCCCGCCAAAGGTATTTCGGTTTCATCATAAAACTAAAGAGCTCGACTCTATTGAGTATGAACCGCTTCCAAAAATGGTAGGCTACTCTGAGGTCCCAATGGACACCTCCTTGGATGATTATGTCGCGCAGACACACGCGGAACTCGCAAAATCAGTGAGAATACGCCAGCATTGTATTGAGCCATTGCATGATCAGGCTGACCATTCGTTGGCGATCTTATTCTCGGGCGGTCTCGATTGCACGCTCATTGCCGCGTTGGTATGCGAGAATGCTAGAATCGACGATTCTCATCTCAATTTAGATTTGCTTACGGTTGGCTTCGATAACGCGCGCACGGACAAAATGGCATCAGAGTCTCCGGACCGTCAACTAGCTATAAAATCGTGGTTCAACTTGAGTCGGAAATACCAAAGCTCCAAAATACGGATCAAACTAGTCGAGTTTGACGTGAGCTACCATGAATGGCTCGCTCATCGCGAATACGTGAGGTCACTCATGTTTCCCAGTGCCACCGAAATGGATTTGTCAATAGCCATTGCCTTTTACTTTGCGTCGCAGAAAGGTTTAGGCCAATGTACAGAATTCGTCGGCCCCAAATCTATGGACTATAAAGAGTATATGACGCAAGAGAAACCAAATGTCACAGTTGATACGCATTATCTTCTGGAATGTAAGGTATTGCTAAGTGGCTTGGGTGCAGACGAGCTATTTGCCGGATATACGAGGCATGAAGCGCAGTTCACCAGCCTCCAGCCTAAATCAGACTCGGCTATCATCGAGCAGTGCTATAACAACCTTAGGATGGGGCTACAGGAAGATTTGGCCAGGATTCACCATCGTAATTTGGGCCGAGACGATAGAGTCATTGCCCCTTGGGGTAAAGAAGTCCGGTATCCATTCTTGGATACAAATTTTATTCGTCTCGTGTGTGACATACCGGCGAACCTCAAGTTCCGCTATGACTTTTGCATAACACGCAGCAAACGGGGAGAGCGTCAAGTTCTACGGCCGGTTCGCAAGTATTTGCTACGGGAATTGGCTGCGTCCATGGGATTGGTATGGGTGCAGCACGAACCGAAACGTGCGATTCAGTTTGGTGCCAAGCTGGCCAAAATGGAATTGGGACTGGGGCTGTCAAAAGGTCACGACTTTTTATTGTGATAACAGGAGTCGATATGAATTCACAAAATTTCCCGACATTTAATCCAAAGGCTCTTTTGCGGAATCGCGCGATGTATTTACGATGGTTGCCAGTCGGAAACGGTGTCCTTGATGCATAGCTCGGAAACACAGAGTGGGCCAAGCGAATATCCCGGGTTTGTGGTGGCAAGGCCACCGACATATCACCACCTATAGATGATAGTAATCATCCGAGTTGCGAAATCGTGAGATCTTGTCGGGAATTGTGTTCCATACAAAAGCGAAGAGGGTGCGCTCCACCATATATCGTGTTCTCGAGTGAACGAGAAAATGGATTCATGGCACCTGCTAGTTTGCGCAGTGTCGCTAGCTACATGTGGCCAGGCAAGCTTTTTTGAGCTTGGTATATGCTCGAGTGTATAGATAATGTTGTATCGGTCATTTCTCTACATATTTTCGAATCTAGATCCTCATCTCATACAAAACGAACGGTTCATATTCAGCGTCAATCAAGCCAGCATATTCTTTGAGGTTCTGTTTTGTGGTGGATGTACCAGCAGAGCTTTCGCCCAAATACGCGAATTTTGTGACCAAGTCTTTCTTGGCCTTGGCACAAGCCTTTTGATTATCATCAAAAGAAATGGTAAAGTAATCAAACTGCGGGGGCAAGCCATAACGAAGAACCAGCTCAACGTAAACACGTACCGTCTTGAGATGCATCCATAAAGAGCAAAGATCAATTGAGGCCTGGCGGGCAAGACGGATCGTATCTGTTCTCAGCGAGGCTTCAGCACTCTTCAGAGCCTCATACTCGTCACGCATAGCCTGGAGCAGCAGATCCAGGTAAGCAAAGTCGGTGCGTGGGTGCCACTTGTGTTCACGGGCAGCGGTGACGAGAGCGGGTAAGTGCTTTTTGAAGGTGGTCACCACGTACAATGTATAATCCTTGTCAGCAAAGACCTCGATAGCAGAACGGGGGACAACAAAAGGCGCTACTGTCTCATAAGACTTGAGAAACTCAGAGATTAATTGATGCGGGACCGCAATTGCAATCGATGCCAAGTTCTCTGAGCCCACCACGAATTGCTCGGGGCGCACGATATCGTGCAACAGACGCACCGTCAAGTCGCCATGCTGTTTGCGTTCTGCGGCTGCCAAAGCAGATTTGTGCTGTTGGTATTGCTGGAACTGCTGGCGAACATCCGCGTCGAGTTGAAGTGCTTCTTCCACAATTGCCTCCGATAATTGGACAAGGGGCTTGTCGAGGTGGAATTTGGAGGCGTTCCACCGGAAATTGTCAACGCATTCACATTGTCGAGCCGCATAGGTCCTTCGCAGAGACTCACCATCTACGGCAGACAAAACATCATCAACTTTCACTACTGCTTGAGCGAGTTGAGTATCGGTTTTCGCGAGATCTTCACTCTGTTGAACTAGCGAGTCCAACGTCCCGCTTTGAAATTGCGGAAGCTCAAGAGTGCGGACCCGTGGCCTACTATTCCCACTTCCCAACGAATTGGTAATCCAGGAACCTGCCCGAGCAGATGTGGGTAGGGAGACAACCAAGTAATATGCTGAAGACATTGTCCTGTCGATAAAGTGTTGGCGCTTATCGGGGAATAAAGGGTATCTGTTGATACCCTTGCGTGTGACGGGTAATTCTGGTACTGACATTTCCCATAGTAACGGCTTAGAAATGTATGACCACCGTGCTGAAATATACTACCTCATAGAAGCTGCACTGGTATAGTGAGAAGTGATGGTCTAGCGGAGCCACGGTGGTCAGAAGTCAAAGCAGAGCGATCTGGCAATGTATCGGGCAGCAGTTTGGTGAGAGTGATGTTCAGACGCCGATATCTTATCGAAGATATATGGAGATGAGATGGCTGAAAAAAGACTGCCTTTTACCACAAGACTCTTTATACCCCACAGACGAACACGCCCGATTCTTACAAGAAATGGGTGAGCTGTTGAAGGTACGTCATGCACTTGGAGATGCTACTCATAATTTGAACCTTGTACTAACTTTCTCCCTTCAGGAACGTTTGCAAACGCATTCAAATACATTTGATGGACTTTTATCCCTCATCCCTGCCAAATATTACTACGATGATGCCACTCAAGATCAATGGCAGCAAACGAAGCAGTCAAAGCAAGAGTTGGCTGCAAACAAGCGCGCGAAATTAGACCCGGACTCAAAGAAGTCGAGCCAGAGTGTCGTTCATGCTTCTGCGAAGGACGTGATGGCCAGTCGCGAGGCCACCGCCAAAAAAGTCGTTTTGCCTGGCCAGAGGAAACCAGTCAACCAAGCTCCCTTGAAGCTGTCAGATACCGAATCTGGTCTGAACGAGTCGGAAGCTGATTCGTCTAACTCCTCTCAAGAGTCTGCTTCTGAAGTAGAATCGGCAGCTGATTCATCATCTGCCGACTCCGACACTGACACCGCCAGGAGCATGCAAGCTCCCGAAAACTCCGACTCTGAATTCATTGTTTCAAAGGCACAACTCGAGTTTGACGATCTGATCCCGGAGCCTGAACCTGAAAAGGGACCGAAACGGAAACAGCTCTCGGAAGCAGAGAAGGAAAAAAGAGAAGCCAACTTGGCAGCATTGCGTGAACGGTTAGCATCAAGGATTAACATACTCAAGGAGAAACGTCGTGCTCCCGGAACTAGCCAGAATGGCGCCCCAAAAAGCCGTGACGAGATCTTGGCCGAACGCACGCGCAAATTGGAATTGCGAAAGAAGAGAAAGTTGGCCGAAATGGAAGAGGAAGAGGAGGATGATGCTGATGCTCATGACAATGATGACGATGACGACGAGGCGAATGACACTGACGATGCTGACGCTAGAGATGATATACTCTTTGGAAATATTGTTTTTCGTGATGGATCTCGAGTAACCTCAGACTTGACCAGATTCCGCAAGACGCTGGAACTTGCACAGGCTCGTGGTCCAGCGCGGAATGATCTCAAGGGCCACTTGGCGAAGCTCGAGGCCAAGAAGCGGCGCAGCGCTGAGCTCACGCCCGACAAGCAAATCGAGCAAGCGCAGAAGGATCAATGGCTGCGGATGATGGCGCAAGCCGAAGGGATCAAAGTCAAAGACGACGAGCGTCTCTTGAAGAAGGCCATCAAGCGCAAGGAGAAACAAAAACTTAAGAGTGAGGTTGAATGGCGCGAACGCAAACAGGTCGTCAAGGATACGGTAGCTGCGCGGGCCAAACGAGTAGAGGAGAATTTGAAGGCACGCAGAGATCAAAAGGGCAAGGGTAAGAGCAAGAAGGGCAAGCAACAGCCACGTCTTCGGAAATTTACAGGTCTGGTCAATAAGGCTGCAAAAGGCACTAAGAAGCGGGCTGGATTCGAAGGAAGTGCCAAGAATAAAAAGAAGTAATCACGAAGGTCTACGGAAATACGATCATCACCCACGGAGTACAAAGGAGGTCGTCCTAATCAATATATAATCGAATCAAGATCGACTAAACAAAGTATAGAAAACGATTGCAAATAACCCGGCTCCGTATCACATGACTGCTTATAAAGCAACCTATGACGCAATCGTGCATTGGCAGCGTCGGCCCACAAATAAAACGGGGGCAAGTCTACCTGAAACCATTTGATATTACTGTTCATCAAACACCAGACAACCATGTCCTCTGTAGAACAAGCGAAAAGCTATCTAGTCAAGATCGATAAGGTATGTGTGGCAAGGAACTTTTTTCAATTCTAGTGTGAGCTAACAGAATCGAATTTTTAGGCTACGAGTAATATTCAATTCTTGAACAAGTTTGAGCAAAGCACAGGACTTCCCCGCTCATATGCTGTTGTGGGATGCGGTGCTCTTTACTTCCTTGCGATATTCTTTAACGCGGGTGGTTTCGGAGAGCTTTTGCTGAACCTCGCCGGGTTTGTGGTCCCTGGCTACTACTCCTTGCTCGCATTGAACACCAAAACCAGTACCGACGATACTCAGCTCTTGACATACTGGGTTGTGTTTGCCTTCATGAACGTCATTGAGTTTTGGACAAACACGATCTTATACTGGTTTCCATTTTATTTCTTGATCAAGACCATCTTTTTGCTTTACATTGGTATCCCCGCCTTTGGAGGCGCTAATCTTGTCTACAATGCTGCCATCAAGCCATTGTCGCAAAAGTACATTGGCTCAAAGGACTCTTTTGCCTCAAAAGTTGATTCTGTCAGTGAGGGTGTCTCTTCCTCTGTCAAGCACAAGTAGGTTTGTGAGGTGTTCCGAGATGATATATACATATTCTAGCGTCAATATTGTTAGTGTGAATCCAATGCTAGATCTTGAGACTGTTTTCTTTAGACCCCGTTAAGAATTCTTGGTTATCACAATCTCCCTCGACTCCGCTTTAATAACGAGTGTGAGATTCACAAACCTTAATTGCCCTGAAATGACACTGCTCCTTACGCTTCGGGAATCCGCATCCACCATAATTCTGCATCTGCAGACGCCAAAACAGAAGTCTCGTAGATCACAGCATCCAGCTTCTCGCCGAATTCAAGCATCGAGACCAACTAATCTTGAACTCGAATCCAACCTTACAAATATCACATGCAGTTGTTATAGGGGTTTAGCCTACACATTCCAGGTGGTCCAATCTAAATATATATTTGTTAGTCAATATCTAACTCGAATCTATTCACGGGTCCAACTGTTGTCTATATGTTCGTTGCAGCCAGTTGGAACGCCCTCGCATCATAATCAGTGCCTAGAGGGTTCTGCCAGTCGGGCACACCTAATTCATGGCCCTCGCAAAATAGAGGAACCACGTCATCGGTCGCACATGCCACTTCCACAGTGTCAAATTCCAATAACACATACATGCGATCATACTGCTCGAAATTGTCATTCAACAATAGCAGCTTGGCCCGAGCGTTCCATGCGCCGCGCCGCGCAACCACATCCATGCCGGCATACGTTGGTTTTATAAATATCTGGCCCGTCTGTCCCGAAGCAAGTTTGCACTTTATGGTACCCAGGACGGCGCTGGACCGTTCGATTTGGATGCCGAGCCGTTGTCCGAGAGAGAATGCCACGACGTAAGGCAGTAGAGTTAGCAGCAGTCGCCAATTGGACGCCGCCGCAAGTTTATTCGAATAGGTGTATGAAAACAGAATCAGACCAGTATCGCCATACTTTTGTGACTGACAGCCGCTGACTGGGAGGTACCCGGGATACCGTTCGACGGAATGGTCTTTGCTGGTGAATTCTATCCATTCCGGGAGCACGCCCTCGCGATGCGAGAGCCATTTTTCGAATGCAGGTGGAATGTGAAAACCGCGGCGATATAGGGCCAGTGGGCTAGATCTTCCCGAATGGGGTGAATTGGAAGTATCGTCTAGAGAGATTGAACCACGACCGTCGCTGCGAGTTAG
>JAKTTQ010000230.1:0-130520 GCA_030581555.1 [Candida] argentea
ATGTCCTGTCACTCCGGCCAGCTCCCGGGATTCCACACTTCAGATTGGGGTGTCAAAAGTAACTGGTGATCAAACACCGGGATGTGAGGGCTTACGTGCTAATTATTGTTTCAACTCTGAGACAAATGACAGAACGAGACGCATTGACAAACGCAAATTTTGGTCAATCCAAACTGTACTTCACAACAAGTACACGTGGTTGGTGGACAATAAAACGCGACTATGCTAAAAGCCGCCGCATCAATCTGTCCACAAAATGCTCGGGATTTCCCATCCCGAGGACTGTTTACAATTCTCTTTGAGACAGGGAAACGCGAGAAAACAAATCTCGCGAGTCAAACGCCGCCTCAGTACGCCACGCGTTCAAGGTCAGTCCTTTAATACGGGATGTTTGCATCTGTGTATTGATAGCATGCATGGAGCGACGAAAATTCCAGTAGTCCGGATAGCTTCATACCATGTGGATCTCCTGAAATCTCCCTCGGTGTCGAAGGTCTGAACTTGTTTCGTCCCGTGATTTGTGAGGTCGGAAAGCCCATCTTGATGTGCAGAGAATCGTGAATACGGCCACAATCGGCGCCTCCATGGTTATTTATTTCCCTGGCGATCCTTGACAGATGCGTTGTCGTCCTGAGCTTGTGGCACTTCTGTATTACCAGTGATCGCGGCAAAAGTGATTTAAGTTATCCGAAATATCTCGATGAAAGCTATGGTATGGATAGCAAGGTATTGAATCAGAACTTCTTGAAGAATTAGTCAAACAAATCCTCGAACAAAACTCGACAATCAACACCGAAGAGAGAGAGGTTTGACCGCGGTCAGATACTGATGAGCGAATGTCAAGAATCACAATTGGATGCTCTCTCTGGAGGGTGTGTCGGCCGTCATCGGCAGTCAATTTAAAATTCATTGGAAGCCACAGATCCTGCAAGATGGTGGATTGTTTTCTCCTGGGCCGTATCTCGTCATAATTGCCGGATGTCTTTCCAGCGACATGGGCATTGGGATAATTCAACTGAAATCCGTGTCCAAGTGCGAGTTGAGACCATGGATTCTAGCTGACAGGCGCATTCAATTCTTTTGGAGGCATATTTTTCGGATATCAGATGCCTGAAAATCGCCTGAGAAAGTCAGTACTTTCTTGATGAGCTGGGCCCGGAGATGCGTGCAAAACTGTCCATCCAAAGAACATTCCGCAACGATTGCATTCAATCTTAGAGAAGTTGATTGTGAGCCGCAGTTCAATTTCGAGTTTAATTGATGTTCTTCGTGGAGTTCATAGACCAGTAGGGAAATCTCGTCAAGTCTGTGTAGTCACCCCGATCATATTCTGAGAATTACGATGACTGCTCCATGAGGAGGGGGCAGTAGCATCATTCCTAATAACTCTATTCTGTGAATGTGTGGGGAGCGTGAAAGCCGCAGTTTAAGATGTTACATGAATCAATATTGGTGGATACTAAAACGCCGGCGACACCAACGAGGGCCACGCGGTGCCCGTGTGTTTAATCATGCATCCTTCCTGTGGCAGTTACTTGCCATTTTGATTAGATGTATGGTATACTGATTACAGTATGATGTTGCGACTTTACAAGAGTTCAATTAATGTTTGTTCTCGTAAATTACTACATGTACCACCTGGATGGGTATCTCATCTAATTCTGATTGGATTGCGATCGAACGATTTAAATCGAGAGTGCCTGAGAAGAATCTTTCGCGATTGAACAGCTCAAGAAGATAGATTTGTGCTTAACCTGAATTTTGACATTGGATGGTCCGAGATGGCACTAAAGAAAGCTGCCCAGCCCCTCATCTTGTAATTGCAAATGATTTTCAACTGAGCTACAACCCCCAGATATCAGAGAAGTGTATACAATTTATGCGTTTGACCGCCGATGGGATAATCTCTTATCTGGACATTTCCCATCCATTTGAAGACGGGTTTTATGGCATGCCGCTGATGATAAACCGACTTGGAACACTTGATCCACGCTATCCGGCTAGGCTCGGCCCTCGGCAGAAAGCAAGTTATCTTGAACCGAAGTGGAGTCCTGTCACGTTGGGGATCGGCTTGATACTCTGTGGAAACATGATTGATTGCAATCGTATTGAGCTGGCTTCTGAAGCCGGAAATTCAATGTGACCAAAACAAACTTGTCCGTCTACGAAGTGAGTGTAAGGCTCGCAGAGAAGTGTGTCAGCAACGTGCTTGACTCCACTGAAGTGTGAAACTGCAGTGTCGCCATCACCCGGTTGCATCAGAAATACTGCCTGTGGTATTTGAGGGTTCTCGCGTGAAGTACGCGATTTGGCTTAGTATTCTAGTCTTCGTGTACCTCGCGCTGCAACTATTAATGGCTACCTCTGATTGATGTCTCTGCCAACGACAAAACATTGAGGTTTATCAGAGGCTTCTATCCGGTGGTGATTTGGTTGTGTAGTAGCTCTTCGACTGTACAGGACTAAACCATCAGTTCAGCATCAGCCCGGGCTTCACTGGCCTTATGGTCGAGATACCTCTCAACGAAATGGTGAATCTCGAACGTGACTTCCACCATGATCAAGATAATAATGATCCATTCTAGCCGTGTGCTTTTCTTCTCATTGAGAACGCTGAGAAACGCGCGCTGCTCCTCGGTGGCATAGTCGAGCTTGCGGTTCAAGATAGCTATCCGCGGATTTATATCGAGTGTATTGGACACTGCCTCATATATGCGCTCCAAAGCGGGCTCGCTCCAGTACATGTCAGGGGTCTCTATCAATTCACTGTACAAATTGAGCTTTCCCCGCAATAGAAAAAGACGGCCTGTCAATTTCAAAACATCGCTCTCCAGAGCCGTTATGCGCAAGCCTGAGGCCAATTTCATCGATGAGCCCTTGGCAAGTGCGATATGTTTCTCCAATTCAGCTTCAAGGATCGATAGACGGGTCGAGCGAGAAAATCCAATGGCGAATGCTGCCATATCGAGAATCCGACGGTCCTGGGTCTGAGCGCTAATCACAAAGAGTTCCCCTTGTAAGCGAGAGGTTTCTTCTTTGTTGCTTTCATCCAGGAGAACAATGTAATCCATTTCTTCACTTTCACTCTCGCATTGCTCTTTTAGACCAGCAATCACCATGGGACCAATTTTGCTCACAAGGTCAGACTCCAGAACATCCCAGCCCACCAACGTGCCGTTCGAGAGAATCATCACATAGCGATTCTCGTATTCCAATAAAATCACTTGGTCCGGAACAATCGTTTTGAAAGTGAGGCCGCCAATTCTATCGCTGTTCGTTAACGCATCGAAATCAAACTCATCTCCAAGAGTGACGGAGGTGACCGGGCGCATTTGACTTATCAATCCATCAATACTAGAGGTGCTAGCGCTTGGCGCACCTTCGTGGAGTATCTTTGAGGCAGAAGCCTGGATGGGCTTAGATCCCGGGGTTCGACGTCGTTTGCTTCCATTACTGTATTTGATGGGGGCATGTGTTGTAAAATAACGATTAGAAGGTAGGCAAGAACGTAACAGTAGCGTCCTCGAGTTCAAGGTCCGAAGTGGCAGTAATGCACGCGGTATATAGAACAAGTGAAACATGGATGAAAAGAGACACTCAACGAAGTTGATATTCCATGGATAACGCTCAGGTGTAACCTGGGAATTCCGACTGCAAAAAAATAATGAGATTTTGGTGAAAGATTTTGCTGGTGTTTAATGATACCCGCGAGATTCGAACTCGCGCCTCCGGAGAGACCAGGACCTTACCCTGGCGCCTTAGACCAACTCGGCCAGAGTACCCAAAATCTAACGTTTGTTATAGGGCTGGCTGTTCACCGTTGTTACAGAATAAGTTCTACGGCAAATGTACGTCAGACAGTGCCCAATGTGGGGCGTATGAATTAACGGACTTCTGGTGTTGTGAGATTCTTCCGAACAAGGGAAGAAGGCACAGAACGAATCTTGGTTTCTAACTAAGTGAGATCCTCTTTAGCTCAAAGCCAAAGGGATTGCATTCTTTTATAGCCAGCTTCTTATCTCATCCGCGTATGTTCGTCCAATGTGTGAAAAGAAAAAAGAAAAGGCCACGAACTTCTTGCGGAGAACCATCTGTATTGCGTTCGTAATCACATCCAGTGTTCAACTGACTTCTAAATGACCCTCCTCGCGCTCTACGCGCAATCTCAGAGTTGCAACATCTTGTGTCGCGGAAACTAACTTGCTCTCGATGATATGCAACGTCTTTAGACGGAAAGTGCGCTATTTCGAGGGGCTGCAATATCTTCGTATTGCATGATTCTACCCCCTGTCTTGACAACGAACTGACGTCATAACTTAACGATTGTTCTAGAGCTATCCACACTGGGCTTCCAATCACAGGTGAATCGTATCACCCTGCGATCTTGATCCGTTACAACGGTCTGCAAGCACTTCTAACAATTTGAGTATACTTGGACAAACATAAGAGATGACTGCAATAGATGTGGGTAAGCCAAATGTGGACCGTATTGACGCGCAGTACTTGAGCCCATTGAATAAAGTGATGATCTGATTCGATTTCTGGGGGAGGAGTGTATGCTGAGCGCTAAAGGCTTCATCGGTGCATGGTTCCGACGCATGGCTCCGTGAGGCGACAGGTGTGAGTCTTCTTCCCGTAATACGGAAATGCTGTTGGGAGGTATTTCATCATCTCTATGGTCGCTTGTAACGTTCGATGTAGTTCATGCTGAACAACCGTGCAGCTAAAATGTCGAAAGTGATCCCTTTATCTGCGCACGACGGCTCATTTAATCAGGCATCTTGGATTGGAGTCATCATCGAGTGAACCTATGATAATCGCTGCGTTCTAGATCTCCAAGGTTCCGCCGATTGATCAAGATATCCAGCCAATCCATCATAGTGAGCAGGATCAAATCATCGATTCATGATCGCCAAATTACAGCCAACCTTCACCATACGTGGGGAAGATACTGTTGACTAATTTGCCCGATTGGGGGAGGTCACATGATGCATACAGCACGCCTTCACTTTTGCACTTGGACCGCAAGGAGTCGGAGGGATGGGATTAAATCAAGCGACCTGGATATCTGATCCGATTCGCTGTGGATTCATCACACTTTGCTTCAGTTGAAAGCGAAACGCTTCTGCAGCGAAAAGTTATTCATAGCAAATATCAATAATTTGCCAAAAAGGGCATAAAAAGCACAGTCCACCTGCATACACCAGGACATCTCGAGCACCATGTGACCGAAACAAGAAACTATTTTTGGCCGGTGTTCTACGCGGTATATATAGCGTTCTCCCGCATTTTGTACTGACGTGTTTTTGTCGCATTTGCTTTGCAGGTTTCACTTTGAAAAGTCTTTAATATACAATCATGTGGTACGTACATGACTTATTCCATTTATCAGTCAACTCAGTACTAACGATTTCAGTGGAATTTTCGGCTATGTCAACTTCTTGGTCGATAGGACTCGTGGCGAGATCTTGGATAATCTCGTCGCTGGCCTTCAGCGCTTAGAATACCGTGGCTACGACTCGGCTGGACTTGCTGTGGACGGCGACAGGGGTGAGGACCCTATTATTGTTCGTACTGTTGGCAAGGTCGCTGTCTTGAAGCAACGACTCGTCGATGACAAAATCAACCGCGACACTGTCTTTGACAACCACGCCGGTATTGCTCACACAAGATGGGCCACTCACGGCCAGCCCATGGAGGTAAACTGCCACCCCCACAGGTCCGACCCCGCCGGCGAGTTCATTGTCGTGCATAATGGTATCATCACGAATTACATGGCGTTGCGTACTCTTTTGGAAACAAAGGGCTTCGTCTTTGAATCAGAGACAGACACCGAGTGTATCGCGAAACTCTACAAGCATATCTATGACGAAAACACCAAGGCAGGTATCGATGTCGACTTGAACAACTTGACGAAGCAGGTATTGTACGAGTTGGAAGGATCTTATGGCTTGTTGGTCAAGTCCACCCACTTTCCAGGTGAAGTATGCGGAACCAGAAAAGGTTCGCCTCTTTTGGTTGGTGTGAAAACTGAAAAAAACCTCAAGGTCGATTTCTTGGATGTTGAGTTCCCCGAAAACGCCCCTGAGCAGGGATTGATGCGTTGCGGTAGTATTTCTAATGCTCAAGGTAGAACCAACGAACACAGAACTGAATCTGAGCACAGCATGATTGCTGTGCGTGATGGTTCGAATTCTAACTTGAGAGCTTCTCAGTCACGCGCATTCTTGGCCGATGATGGAATTCCTCTGCCAGCTGAGTTTTTCTTGTCGTCTGACCCTTCCTCAGTGATCCAGCACACTAAAAAAGTATTGTTCTTGGAGGATGATGACATTGCTCACATCTATGATGGAGAATTGCACATTCACCGTGCTAAAAAGTCTACGGGTGAATCCACCGTACGTCCCATCCAAACCTTGGAATTGGAGTTGAACGAAATCATGAAGGGCCCTTACAAGCACTTCATGCAAAAGGAGATTTTCGAACAGCCTGACTCTACCTTCAACACTATGCGTGGTAGAATCGACTTTGAAAACAATCAAATCACCTTGGGCGGATTAAAACTGTGGTTGCCAACGATTAGAAGATGTCGCCGGATCGTTATGATTGCGTGCGGCACGTCATACCACTCGTGTTTGGCCACGCGGCAGATTTTCGAGGAGTTGACCGATATTCCGGTGCTGGTGGAGTTGGCCTCGGACTTTTTGGACCGCAAGTCGCCGGTATTTAGAGACGATACGTGCATTTTTGTATCTCAGTCCGGTGAAACTGCTGACAGTATCTTGGCGTTGCAGTACTGTTTGGAAAGAGGCGCTTTGACTATTGGTATCGTCAACTCTGTTGGGTCATCGATGTCGAGACAAACACATTGCGGTGTCCACATCAACGCTGGCCCTGAGATCGGTGTGGCCTCCACAAAGGCATACACCTCTCAGTACATCGCGCTAGTGATGTGCGCTTTGTCCTTATCGAACGACTCGATTTCAAAGTCCGAGAGACACCGTGAGATCATTCTGGGCTTACAAAAGATTCCCGAACAGATCAAGCAGGTTTTGAAATTGGAGAACCAGATCAAGGATTTATGCGACTCGAGCTTGAACCATCAGCGTTCCTTATTGCTTTTGGGAAGAGGTCACCAATACGCGACCGCTTTGGAAGGAGCATTGAAGATCAAGGAAATCTCGTACATGCACTCTGAGGGTGTTCTTGCCGGTGAGTTGAAGCACGGTGTGTTGGCACTTGTTGATGATCAATTGCCCATTATTGCATTTGCAACTAGGGACTCTTTATTCCCCAAGGTCATGTCTGCGTTGAATCAGGTCATTGCCAGAGATGGACGGCCTATTGTCATTTGCAATATCGGCGACGATGTCATTGCAAAAGATAAGGTCCTAGCAACTTTGGAAGTGCCTGAAACTGTCGATTGCTTGCAGGGATTACTTAATGTCATTCCCATGCAATTGATGAGCTACTGGTTAGCAGTAAACCGCGGGATCGACGTTGACTTTCCCCGTAACTTGGCCAAGTCCGTCACCGTTGAGTAGATATAGATGAAGGGGATGTCTTGCGTAAGGAATATATCTATCACAAGGGAGGAAAAAAAGTTATCTGTTTTATTTACATATGTGGAAGCGGGTGGCAATCAGTTGCATCACTTGCGAGCGAAATAGTCTGATGAGCTCATGTATGCCGATGTCCAATCGAAAAACGATTCGCCAATACCCAAGTATTTCTGTGAATACTTTCTAATTTCAGGACTATCAATATTGTTCAAGTTGGGAGTGATACCCGTGCTTCGCTTGACCCCGGCAAGAAATGCAGACACCAAGACGAGATCTGCGGCTACGTGTGCGACCTTTCCTATCTGTAAAAAATTGGTTTGCAAGAGTATCGTGCCACCTCTAGTCACGGGTAATACTCTCAGTAAACCATGCAGTTAGTGACTATTCCAAAACAAGAAACATGGGCGCGGCGACATACCATTATTGAGTACAGCGGTTGGTATCAAGTGCCCCACCTAAACTGCTTCCCTTTCTGGAGGCCTGTGCGCACGTGATACTGTATCCGGGTAAGTGTGCATGCGATCAAACCTGGAAGGGGCCACACCCCCTGGAGCAGTGAGATAAGCTCAAGGTGAAGAGCTTGGTGGGGAACTTTGTAGTGCCATGTCCCTCTCGTTGAAGAGTATCATCGCTTCATGGGCGGTGATAAGTTTCTTCCATGATGCTGTATGATCCGCCACACCTACGTCGCCACTTCGCGATACGAGTGTTATCCCGCTCGTCTATTGTCGCAACATCATTTCATGCCGCAGCCACATTTGTTGGACGTGTGTCTTTCAACGCACACTCTTTTCGATGGCACTAGGCTCGATGCTTGTTGTCTGGCTTTGTTCTTTGCTAGGTAAACTCGCGTCCTGTATATTTTGGAAAGGCTCGGCCTTGACGGGCTTCCGCTGTTGATCAAAGCATCAAGGCAATCCGACACATTATCAACGATGTTATGATTGTCGGTGACTGCCAATCGACGTGATGCAAGTAATGGAAGCGGCCCAGAGAAGGAGAGACGAACACTGAGGAGCCACTCAATCGAAAAGGTGACAACGCTGGTGGTTGAGATTATGAAAAGTGGACAAAAATTCGAAAAGATAGCCATTCGTCTATTTTTTTTTTGCTTGTTGCGGCAAACGGACAAGAGAGAGTCGAGAGTCATATATGTCGGCTCTTCTCTCGCGCGTAGATAAGTGCTGGCTGTGAGAAGAGAGCCGGATTTTCATCAGAAGTTGCAAGCCCCTTCTCCATAAGATTTTATGGTATGAATCACTTAAAATAGCCAGCTCGGGGGAGGGTCAGGTAAGCGCTGGCCTCACTGCTATGGCTTAGGTGAGAAAGTCATCTCGTATAGGTGACATTGCACTAGCTACATGAGATGATGGTAACATGGTGTGCTATGTGCAGTACATGCTGGAACGCAAAAAAAAGAGAAAGGAAGCGTTGGGGGACACAATTGATAGACGATACGAGGCCGTGTTCATAGTCGGTTTTGCTGCAAATACGAAGAGCCTGGGCGGAAGCACTATTCACCGTTGAATCAAGTACCTTGTCAACAGTCATCCGAATCATCAATCGTACATTCAATGTCCGAAAGACCTCGACCAGCTCCACCGCAAGGCCCTAGAGGCGATCGCAGAGACACCGATCGTAATCGTTCTCAGACTTCTTACAAGCTGTCATATGGAAGAGATTCGCGCGACTCAATTCCGCCACGGTCTAATGCGGTCAGTAGGGCGCCCTTGGATCGAGATCCTTTTAATTCGCGACAAGACAGAGGTCGCAATGAAAATCGTGGTGGCCCGCGCGATCTGCGAGGCCAACGTGATCAAAGTAACCTGCAAGCTCAAGCATTCAATTCGCGTCGAGGGAATCGGGGTGGTCGATCCAATAATAACAATAATGAGCGCAATATTGTCAACTCCTCGTCGAACTCTGTGGCTATAGGCAGTAAGCGTATGATACCTCCGTCAGAGCCTAGAGGATATCGCAATCTGCGGGATTCAACAGCTCCAGATCGGCCGACTTCAATCAAAAGAGGGCCTGATCTGCTTTCAGACCACCGCGACAATGTCCCTGCCTTTAAGAAACCGAAAATTGACCGCAACAATCGTGAGGAGAATGGCCGTTCAAGGTCCCAGCGTGGACGAGGTCGTCGCGGTAACTCCGGCGGACCGAGTGGGCCCGGCCCCCAGCCTCCGCGCGGAAAGCGTTCTGACAAGCCGCCAGCATTACCCAAACTCAAAGATCTGCAAATATATTCCATCAAGAGGAATTCTCCGCTGGAAGTTTACAAGCGAGTACAGCAGGTCGGTGAAGGTACCTATGGGAAAGTCTACAAAGCTCAGAACCTCATAACAACGGATTTTGTTGCATTGAAAAAGTTGAGACTCGAGACCGAGCGCGAAGGATTTCCGATCACAGCCATCCGCGAAATCAAGCTCTTGCAGTCTTTCGATCATCCCAATGTGATCAACTTGTTGGAAATGATGGTTGAAAAAAATCAGATTTTTATGGTATTTGATTATTTAGACCATGACTTGACGGGGCTCTTGACACACCCCGACCTCCGCATGGAAGAAAAACACCGCAAATTTATATTCAAGCAGTTGATGGAAGGCTTGAACTACTTGCACAAGAGACAAATTATCCATCGAGATATCAAAGGGTCCAATATCTTATTGGACTCTACAGGCCGGCTCAAAATTGCCGATTTCGGCTTGGCTCGAACGATGAAAGTGGTGCGGGAGGGCGAAAGTCCGGATTATACTAACCGTGTGATCACGATCTGGTACCGTCCTCCCGAATTACTTATGGGCGCGACCGATTATGGCCGCGAAGTGGACATCTGGGGCGTTGGGTGTCTATTGGTCGAGCTTTACTCCAAATCTGCTGTCTTTCAAGGGTTTGAAGAGTTGGGTCAACTATGCAAAATTTTCAATGTGATGGGTACGCCTTCCATCGATGATTGGCCCGACATTGAGAATTTGCCTTGGTTTGAATTGCTTAAACCGAAGGTAAACATTCGAGGGACTTTCGCAGAAACGTTCGAGCCCATAATGCTGGAGCACAGTTTTGATTTAGCAAAGAAGCTTTTGGCGTTGAACCCGAAAAACCGCTTGTCCACATCTGAGGCGTTAAAGCATCCGTATTTCTCCGAAGAACCTGCGCCAGAGCCTCTTATATTTTTGAAAGATATAGAGGGAGAATGGCATGAGTTCGAGACCAAACAGCAGCGCCGCCAAGAAAGGAAAAGGCTACAAGATGTAGCTCTCGCGCAGCGGAAGACTCCAAGTATGCCTGACGCAGATGAAAGTGCCAATGAAAGGCCCGGTCTGGAAAGGTACCCCGGGACTGGTGATGTGCCCATGACTCAGCGATCTGAGGGCCCTGAGACCGATCTAACCCTGAGGCAAGATTCTGAGGAGCCCGCAGGTGATCAAAGCGCAAAACAAGATTCCCATCCACCCATGAAAGGTGATAGCTCGGGGCAAGAAAACGATGATGGCCCTAACATGATTCCCGAGGCCGAGGAAGGCGCCCATGAACAGCTTCCGAATGAGGCCGACAGAGTCGAGGCTTTCGAGAATAAGGTTGGTGTCGCTGTGAACGATATGCGTGATGAATCTCTGACCCCGGCTCCTGCCGAAGCTGTTAATGGTCACGGTATGGAGGGCTCCGAAACAGGCACAATTGATCAAGAATCAAAGAGGCCGGAAGAGAGCGTCGAGAACGACAATGAGTCGGGTCATAGAGCCGTCGCCGGCGTCAACGGCGCTTCAGATGTCACTCGAAGCTTCGGTGATACGGATATATCACTGGTGGCAGATGTTGCCAAAATTCCCAGTGACACGGAAGCATCACGGGCGACAGATGTCTCCGAACACTTGGCGGCCCGTGCGCCCGAAGAAGTCATGGAAGCGCTGGTGAAAGCCGATATTCTTGATACGGCCCTGGACGAAGCGAGTTTAAATTGAGGCGAGGATGAGAGAACGAAGCTTCCGATTCGAAGAGGCACCAATATCAAGTTACATAGCCACTAAATAAACTAGTAATCTTGAATAGGAGAGAAAAAACCATATCGAGACGAAACCTGGGGAATACAACTGAAAACTGAGGCGCCCATAAGTGGAAAAATCTAGGTCTACAACCCGCAGACGATCTTCGAACTCGCATTCACGTCTTCTCTCTGAACAGGACAAGCGAATCGCTGCAATGGGCCGGAGCCATGCGAATCTTAAATGATAAAAAATAATGGGGTCCCGAACAATGCCGCGGTCCTTATTACGTTCTTTGAGAAATCAATTACTAGAAAATAGTGTAGTCTTAGCATAAAATCAAGTGATATTGTTCTGGGCCGAGGCTTGGGCGACTACCTCTATGCGACAGAGCACTTCGGAGTCATATTGGTTTTGGTGCTGTATATTTGTTTCAGTTGAGGTGGATCAATGTCCAGTACGTGGTAAGAGGTCAGGTCCGCATTCCCGCCTCGGTCACAAGATCGGGCATGAACGAATCGGCCTGAGAAATGAACCAAAATTTCACACAAATCACCACACACGTGCTCGATGAACCAGTAGCTTCTGGGCCAGGAGTTTCCTCCAAAGTAAAACTCGTAAGACCCGACGCGAGGCAGCTGATAAGAAAGAAAAAGTTAAAAATAAATGGTGAGTTGGGGTTCTCGAAGAACACGAGTTGAATCTAAGGTGGTCTTGGCATCAACACGACTGTCGACAAATGCCTCGGGTCCCCTTTCCCGAACACAACGGATTCCAAAATCCACCTTGTCAAATGTAGTATCCCGTAAGTCAATTCAGAAGTGACATCTTTTACAACTCCAAACTTTGCTTCGCATTTATTGCTGCCGCCGTCGTATACGGCTGAGCGTAGTAGCTCTCGTTCAAAGAAAGGTGGCGGAGGCCAAAACGACGTAGGCGGGCGAGGCCCCCACAGGAAACGGGACTTCCCCCCCCGACTGTGTGCAGTATGCGCTAATTTTCGCACGACCAGCGCTCGCTCCACGAATGCACCGGGTTTTACTCCAAACCTGAAGCGATATTCAAACTAAAACCCATTGTGTGTGTTGGCCGCAGTAATCTGCCTCTTCTTTTGGAGATTTGTCAACTATTCTTTTTGCATCATCGGCATTTCCGGTCGTTCCTATTCTTGTTGACCTGATTTTCGACCCTAGGGCTTTTTCTCATCCTCCATATGGGTTCTTGCTTCTCGTCCGGCCCCTCGGATAACTCCCAGAGGGGCCCTAGACACCGTTCCACCAGTATTGGCCACCGAAACTCTACTGAAAACTTTGGCAGAGTCCCTTCAAAGGGCGGCTCGGAAAAAGTAACCTCTGATCCCACCGATTCTCGTGCTCCAGCTTCGGAAATTGCATCGTCGTCGGGTCAATCTAAAACAGCTTCCGGAAGGAAAAACAGCAGGTCATCAACCTTTGAAAATCCCGTCGACATAGCCGCGAGCGATCAGGGCTCAAGTAAAGAGGTCAAGGTTTTGCTTTTAGGTTCCGGCGAAAGCGGAAAATCTACCATCGTGAAGCAAATGAAAATTATACATCAGGGTGGCTATACAAAAGAAGAGTTACAGGAACATACTCCTTTCGTCTACAAGAATGTCTTGGACTGTATTAAGAATGTTCTCAATGCAATTGGCGAGATTCAACCAAGCCTTATCAACAGGATCACTGACATAGACGAGCCGGAGCCCGAATTCTTCGATGATGACGACCCTGTCCGCTCAAATGCCAAGGGCGTCATAGAATTGGCCGATGTCAATGCAATATTACATTATGATTATGTCCTTGACTCTGATGAGCCCTTTGATCGTCAGGTGGCCGATTGCATAAAGCGCATTTATAACACCCCGGAGGTGCAACACTTTATGCAATATCAACAGCGATATTTCTACTTGATCGATTCAACCCACTACCTTCTATCAAACATTGATCGCATTGTTGCCCCTGGCTACGTACCGTCCGTCAATGATGTTTTGCGCACGCGTAAGAAGACGTCGGGTATATTCCATTTCCGTTTCCAGACCGACCAAGGGTCGAATATACACATGTATGATGTTGGAGGGCAGCGTTCCGAGCGTAAAAAATGGATTCATTGTTTCGACAATGTCACCATCATCATATTTTGTGTGGCTCTCTCAGAGTATGATCAAGTCCTTCTTGAGGAAGGAAGCCAAAATCGTTTGAAAGAGTCGCTCGCATTATTCGATTCCGTGGTCAACTCCCGATGGTTTGCGAGAACATCAATCGTCCTATTTTTGAATAAGTTTGATGTGTTGGAATCGAAATTACCCTACTCGCCCATGGAGGCCCACTTTCCTGATTACACGGGGGGGCAAAACGTTAATAACGCGGCGAAATACATTCTATGGCGGTTCACTCAGACCAATCGCTCAGGCCTCACTATTCTTCCCCATGTCACTGAAGCGACCGACACTTCTAACATACAGCTCGTCTTTGCGGCTGTTGAGCATACCATCTTGGAGAATTCCTTGAAAGACAGTGGAATATTATAACCCAAATAGAGGGCCCTCGGTCGGCAAATGCCACTCTCGCCCCACAAATTCCTGGCTCACTTCGTCCTAGGCATCATATCTTCTTGTCCTCTGAATTCGAAACATTTTCTCTACCAGCAAGTCCCGACACATGGACCATTTGTCGCCTGTGGCTTGCCAGGGCCTGATTTATCAAATCACCCACCTTCATTTACGCACGGCAAGAAAAAAACACTGCACTGCAAGCCTGTTTTTTTTTTTGGCAAGCACAAACAATTTACACCGCATCAGACGTAGCTTTTTAAATCTCGTATCCTATTCACTATGTAGTATATTATGCAGCCCTCGCGCTACTTTTTTTTACTATCCAAGTACCTCCATACTTGGCCTGTGATGGCTTCATCTGCAAAACATTATCAGGATTGCTCCACTCTATGTGTATCTTGGCGACCACCCCGCCCTCGGCGTGACCTGTTCATGCCTCCGCGGTACAGCCGAGATCCTCGGCCACCCCTGTTTGAACGGGCATCGATGGTGGGTTCCTCTTTGGCGGCTATTGAACTTTGTTGATCCTTTCTCGCGGTCTCAGTCTGCCCTGAAGCACCTTCTTTTCCACTGCCCGGATCCGCTACTGAGTCTTGAGATGTCTTCTGGGGGGATGCTTCTAATTTCTGGGCTAGTTTTTCGCGCATCTCGACAACATTCTTAGCCTTGACCTTCTTGTGGTAAGCGCTGGAAGGCGCCCGGTCCTTGAATGACGCACGGCGCTCACTTGACTTGCGCTCTGCAGCGTTCGGTACTTCAGACGGAGATGCTCGCTCTTTGAATGACGCACCGCGTTCAGCCGGCTTGCGCTCTGCGGCTGTCGGTGCTTCAGAGGAATTTGCGCGAGTTGAGATCTTCTTAAATGGTTTCCTCTCTTTCTTGGGAGGGGACGCCGACCGAGCCACGCTTTTTCTATCTGCCCGCCAGTCTGACGATTGAGAGAGGCTATTCTCGGCATTTGTATTATCAGCACAGCTCTGGGCTGATGTCCTGCCCGTTATGGTATTGGTATAATTCCGCAGCTGGTTAGCTTTGTTTGGTTTTGTTGTTTTCTTCTCTTTTGGTATAAATGGCCTTGTAATGAGCTCATTAAACTTGGTTTTGAAGTCGGGGCGTTTAGATGTTGATTTCGAGGTAGCTTGCTTGAGACTGGGACCGGGAGCCTCCTCAGCGTCAAGAGCGCAGCTCACAATTTCACTTTGACTGAACGGGCTTTCAAAACTACCAGATTTTCGTGTAGCCCCTGCACCCTCGTCACTCACCTCACTCAGCTCAGCAGGTTTGGGCCCTCCGACCTTTGCGGGCTCTGCTACCTTTGTGAAGGTTGTCTCTCTCTCTTCTTCAAGTTTTGAATTAGGGTTGGCATTAATAGTCTTTTCGTCATTGCCATTCTCCGTATTTTTGAGTTCATCTTCAGCCTTGCTGCTCTCTTCAACCTTGTTACTTTCATCTGCCTTACTAGTCATCTCAACTCTGCGAGTTTCCCTTTCCTTGCTACTCTCGCCGGCCTCCTTGGTTTCTTCAACTTTCTCGATCTCGCTAGCTATGCTCACCGAATTGGTCTGCGGTGTAGCCGGGCTATGAGTCGCTGTGACATGCACAGACTTGAGAGGCACCCATGGTTCGGGCGAAACGAGGACCGACTTTTTCTTCAAAACCACTGGTTTAGGCACTGGCTTAGTCGCGGGCTTCTTATTGCCGGGAGAGTTCTTTCTCGAACCCAAGTCGCTTGTCAGTTCAGGTTTCGCTTTTAAAATTGATGCACCACTCAGAGTCCATACGCTGGGAGGATTGGGCGATGCAACGAATTTGGGGGGAGCTGTCGCAGGCTTCAGCTCCACGATTTCTGGCTTATCAGCTTCTTTCGGCTCAACTATTGCGTTTTTGGCTGCCATCGCGATCTTGGGAGACTCTCGGTCAACGTTCTTCGAGGCTTGCGAGTCTTTTCCGGCAACCAGAGAGGCCTCACCGAGGGTTTGAGGCCTCTTCAAGATCGAGATCGATTGGCGTCGCGCATCCTTCGGAGGAGCTTTTTGAGGTTGACTTCTTCCTGTTGGATTCAGCAATTCGGGGGAATTGCGCCCGGTTCCAAGAGTGATAGTAGTGGTTGCGTTCAACTGTTTGATGCGTTTTTCGATTTCTTGTTGGTGGCTCAAGATATCCACTGGCTTTGCAGCTCCAAAAGGATTGGGTTTCGGCTTCTGCGGGATAGAGGAAACAGGCGCATCGCCTACCGCGCGCCCAAGGAAAGGAGCATGGGCGTGCGGGTTCATGAAATTGCTGCCGTCATGGCCGCCCCGGGCAGGCGGGCCGTGGAGGTCGGCGGTCGCGCCTCGGCCTGCAAAGTCTCCTGCCCGGTGCTGGAATTTGTTTTTAGTAAATTCGCGCTCTATGGTTGCTATTTCCTCCTGGTGGTTCTTGTTGAAATCCATGCAATATTGGAAATCCAGAAACTCTGCGAGCTCAATGGCGACTCTGCGGTTACCCTTGTAATACAAGTCGAGCCACTTTAGTGACTTTTGCAAGTCACCATTCGATTGCAATTCGACAAATGCAATTTTGCGGACAACTCCGGTCTCCAAGATATTGGACGAGGGATCAACAATGATCTTGAACTTCACAAAGGGAGTAAACCTGCTCGCGAACAAATCCTCAATGAAGGCGTCCAGACAAGTGAGAGGCAAATGAGTCAATTTGACAATGTAAGGCGGACCACTATCGAAATCACCATAGTGGGTATTGACGCCGCTGCCGCCGTAGAAATTATTACCAGATGGGGTGGAGTAAGACAGGGATGTTATAGGGACCAGGATGGAAGCCATATCGATCTCTGCGTCGGCCCATGAGCCTCCATACGCTATAAGGTTAGTCGAAGAAACACTCAGAGTACATTAAGGGGAACGTACACTTGTCGTTGAAGAATTCCAGCAAAGACATTTTCTTTGGGGGGGCTGTAATAAAAGTTAGAAGTGTTTTGCAGAAAGGATGAGCAGTATAGATGCGTCAAAGACCAAGTTAACCACAGTTTCCGATATCTTCACACTTGCACATACTGATCACAGATACATACTCATCTTGTTTCGGATCGGGGATACAGCTTCGACCGTGTGGTCACAACACGCTGGCGGCTGGTGTTGAATACTTGCGGGATCGTCTACCTCAAATTCGTCACGTGTTTTGAGTCCCAGATCTACGCGGCTTCATAATCGGTAAACTTGAATCTCATGGCTTTATTGTCGTATAAAATATTACTTTTAGTTAGTGTTCTCGGATTATGGATTTGCTCGTCCATCGCTGTTTCATCAGTGGGTTCAGATTTCCCCAAACTTGTCGTAAGCTTCTCTCCAGCTACCGTAAAATTTGGTGAAATATTGCGACGCCAATCTCACATCGTCAGATCCCAATGCGGCCCTAATAGAGTGCATTGATAACTGAGGTATCCCGCAATCGACGGTCAAAGCTCCTGTCAGTGTTGAGACGAAAGGGCCGATGGTACCACCTGAAGGAGCATCGTTTCTGACCTGGAAATACTGGAGAGTGAGATCGTGGTCTCTCGCGATTTGCTGCACGATCGCTAACCCTACTCCGTCGGTCGCCATATGGCCATTTGAGTCTAATGCGATAGACAAACCTTTGTTGGGAACGGGCTTATGCTTTTCCAAATACTCGCCTGAAAAGTTGGGGTTCAAAAGGTGCGTCACGTCTGCGGATAAGATCACACTGTTTGCGTAAGCCACTCTCACAGACTCCCCCGTACGAGTGTTGAGATCAAGACTGGAAATCACCCGACTTACTACCAGCTCGATCAATCCTCCCCGTGCGCCCTGTCTTGTATTTGAGCCGATTTCTTCGTTGTCAAACAATGCGACCACCGAGAATTGATCACTCTTGTGGTGCGGCACGCTACTGATCAACGCTTTGTAGGCAGCAAACGAGCACACCCGATCATCTACACGGGGTGCAAAGATAAACTCGTCATTCAATCCCCCAAAGTTTCCTTTCTGTACATCGTACAATTGCATGTCCCACAGCACAATATCGGAAACCTTGACGTTTGCGAGTTTCGCAACGTAGCGCAATAATTTTAAGGGATGAGATCCAAACAAAGGACAGCTTTTCTCGTCATCCGAAGCAGGCTCTTCACTGTCAGCAGAATTGGAGAAGCCGATGATGGGGACCGCCTGTGTCTCCCTGTTGAAAGGGCCTTTTGATGGAGCTCCAAAATGGGGTGCCAAAGTTGGGATTCGAGCAATCGGATGAGGAGAAGAGTCCACCAAAACTGGTTTGATTTCTTGGCCCGATTTCACAAGCAAGCGGCCGCCAATTCCTAAATCACGGTCCCACCACACATCAGAGAGAGCACCAGCGTATGGAGCCACGCCCAACAACTCATAGCCTTCGACATTTTCTTTGGTGGAATTCGGCTTCAAGAGAACGGTCAACGCATCGATATGACTTCCAATAATACCCACGCCTTTTTCCGGGGTCCAGTCTTCGCCCACGATAAAAGCAGCCAAAGAGGTGCCGCTTCTGGTTGTCCAGTATTTGCCAGGTCTCAACACTGACCAGTCACTTTTTTCCGAGATGAAAGAAAAGCCGTTGCTCTTTAATTCAGTGGCCACAGACTGTACAACGTGGTAGATGGTGGGGTTTTCATAGGTGAAATCGATATACTCCTGCGCCAACGAGGTTTCTTGCGCAGATAATGACTTCTCGACTTTTGGCACTTCCATATGACTCTTTGCTACTTTGGCATTGACTAAGGACTCTAACAAAGCCTTCAATTGATCCTCGAATAAGTCACTCATCTTCAACTTCGAAGAAATAGGAGGGACATGGGATCTGCAAGGAAGTCCCGAAATTCGACGTCTACACCCCTTGGCTGATAGGACACGTGATCCACAATTTCCTTATCTCTAGTGCGATCTGATTATAGCTGGTTGTACCGGGGATGGTAGAGCCCAGACATGGTGGGGGTGGGACTAGTAACCGGCGGTATGGTTCCTTTGTAACCAGGCGTTTGAAAGGTAGTTACAGAATTTTGCCATACTGACTGTCTATATAAACTCGTGCTTTATCAAAAAAAACGCTGTTCTGGACTTCTTTATTCCTGGGGTCTTTTCGAGGCAAACGTCGCGGCCACGATCAATGGGAACACTACACTGACATCAGCATAGACCTTGACCGAATTGGCATCCGCCTTGATCTTTCCCCAGCTGACGGCCTCATCGGGGCGCGCACCGGCATCGGATCCGTCGAATTCTTGACCAGTATTGATAAATACAGCGTAGTCTGCGCCATTCCGCATGAGGCAGGCATTGCAGATATGGTGTTTGACTAAGCCGCCTCCCAAGATAAGCATTCCTGCTCTGCTGGCCTCCATAGACATGGAGTTGATGCGTCTGATATCTGCTACGATATCGAGGCGGAGATGTTGAGGTGAAGCCTTGAAGGTATGGAAGAAAAGCATGTCTCCAATTGAACCGTCAGTGAGCGAAGGGCAGAAAATCGGGATATCGTTCTTGTAAGCCCAATACAACACTGACGACTCATCGTTGATCTCCCTACCTAACCGTGCAATCAACTTGGATGGTGTCCAGACTGCGGGCGAGCCGGCGTTCAAACCTTCACTACCCAATTCTTTCATGGCTGTTTCCTGCTCTTCGAGACACTTGTCTAATACAGGCACGATCCACTCTTCGAACTTGCAATAGTTATCGTTAGGTACTAACAAGTTTCCGATTCTGTTCATACCCTGGTCTCTCAAGCCCTTTCCAGGGAGAGAAAACTCACCAAGATACGTAGGCGCCAAACATTTGATCAAGTCTTCCTCTACACCACCTGCAGAGGCAACTATACCACTGACCATTTTGTGTTGAACCAAATACCGTAAAGTTTCGCGCAAACCTGAGGAAATGAGGTTCGATGTGAATCCCATGAAGATTGTGGTCTTTTGGAAACCAGCATCATCAAACTCGCCGCCTCGCTCATGCTCGGGCAATTCATCGCGATGCTTGCCTCGCCAAGATCTCATCTTATCGATGATCTCGCACGCTTGGCCAACAGAAGAACCCTGAAACCCCATGGTGCTCATCGCCTTGACCAAGTCTACAGCACGCATATTATAAGCATCGTCCTTGGAATAGTCAATTCCCTTCACTTGCACAAAGGAGTCCGGCACGGGGGCCGACTGCTTGAGTACGGCATCAGATGCTAAAAGGGGTAATCCACTCATTGATAGTTGAGGAGAAAAAGTCAAATTTTCCGATGAATGTGATTCCGTTCACATGTGGTTGTCAAGGATTGTGGGTGGGCTGATTCATCCCAGACGATACACCATATATATATGACTGGGCCCAAATTTACAATTTTGACACAAATCATATCCTAAGCAAATCAATCGCTTTATTGGATAAATTAAAATTTATGTATTTCGTTACCTATACATGGGTGCGCTCCGCGACTTTCGGACTCCACTGACTAAACTTGGGTTTGGCTGTGTTATAAGGCACATATGCTCCCATGGTGTTGGTCATATTCTGCTTGTGCTTGGCTGGCAATGGATACCCCCGGGTTGTCTTTTCGCTTCCCTGGACTTCGGTTGGAATCGTATCTGTGCCGTATCCCAACCAGTAATGCCAACCGGGCTCAACCTGTGACATATCTAACTTCCATCCATCGGCGTATTCGACCCATCGATTCCGCAAATGGATCTCAACGGGGTCTTTGGTCTCGTAAAAGCGATTTCCATAATCATCAGTGCCCCTCAAAACACCGGACTTGGTATCGTTGAGAAACATAATTTGCCATGCTGCTCTTTTTAATCCAACATTATATATGTTCTTCGCCGTGCGTAAAAGTGAATTGGACATGTTATGTGCTATCGTCGATTCAAATGGCTGTTTGTCTCCCAATTACCGCTTTTTTCCAACGTGCTCCATTGGCTAGGGATTTGTTGAGCACGTGATCCGCTGAGTTCCTATATCTACCTTGTTGTCTTTGATCTAACTCACCTAAATTTAATGGTAACGGTGGTTCTGATGTCTGGTGGTCTATGTAGGGAAACATACCAAAAGGAGAACTGAGGCAGCGTGAGTATTAGCGCCTTTTTTTTTGTATGGAGCGCGATTTTTTTTTGATTGGTCAAGTCTCTCGCTATAAGTTTTGCTTGAAATCTCTTATTTGTGATTCTCATGCCTAGGATTCTTTAGTTGGATAGTGATGGTGGGGAAATGACGATGCTTACCAGCATGAGTTTTCATTTGATACCCCGAAATGGGCATGGTTATGATGTTCTCCAACACCTTTTGAAGTCTCTTGGCAACCATAAGATCTTCGTCGGCGACCGCTATGAGCGATTCGTATTCGGTGAGCATCAGCTGGTTCTGCGATGGAGGGCGGAAATATTTTAATTCGTTTGCCTTGATCGACTCCAACACAGATTCCAAAAGTTTCTTGGCATCGCCAATAGCTCTCTCAGCAATCGCGAGATCATGCTCGAATTTCGACCTATCAAATCGCTTACCGGATCTCAAAGACACCAAGTAGTCTTGATATGTCGGTACCGGCGGCACCCCGATCGACAGAAATGGTTTGAGGCGGAGATCATATATATACTCATGCATGGTGAGCGAGCCTTGACGACCAGCGTCGAATCGACAGATCCCCAATTCCGAAATGGCCCGGAGGAGCTGGATGCGACCTTCTACTAGTTGGCGTAACGCCATCAAAGGTTTTTTCACGTATTCCTCGTTGCACTCAAGTATCCTCTGGACTTTGGGAAGCACAGTTTCAGTATTCAAAGACAATGACTCCCGCGCTGCGTCCTTCTTTGGGCCTCCCTTGAGCTTTTTCAATCGCCGGGGCAAAACCACAGTTATATGATGGATCCGGGACTCTAGAATCAAGCGGATACGTGCGTCCAAATGATAGATCTGGTGATCAAGTAAATTGCTTGCATGCCAGTAAGCCAAGTATAACTCATAGTCACGATAAATGTCTAGGCCTATCCCCAAGAGAACAACATCAGCCATAGTTTGAAGCTTCAAAAGATAGATGAATGAGCTCACCGGCAACGCAGGGGCATTTGTGATGGTTTGCTCTCCCAACCCATACTTTTCGAATATTTCGTACTCAAAGTTTTCCCATCTCACTTGAAGGCCGTCTAGAGCTATCAAACTTTTAGATCGGAGCTGATGGTGACGACAATGGTTGCTGCCATAAACACATATCAACTCAAACATGACTGCCTCCATCATGGCAGCGACATCGTTGAAGTTATACGACACCAGCGGCCAATCGGTAGAGGATATGCGTTGGGCATGCAGGTTTTGGGTATGCAAAATGGAGAGGATCGAAGGAGACGGGCCCACGACTGCTTCTATCTGTGCTATAACAAAGTCATTGAGTTTGTATTGAGATCCAAACATGGACCGATCGTCCCTCACTAGAAATAATTGCAAAATTCCTCTGGTTAAAACGTTATACTCTCTCGTCTTGAGCTCAACGTCGTACTTCAAAAAGTGATACACTTCATTGATTGACCTCAACTGGGAGGCTTGCTTCGTAATCCGGTACGTGGATGCGAAGATGTTGACGAGCTCGGAAAGCGCTTCCTGGCGGGGAATGGCATATAGCGGCAGAGGCAAAGTTTTATTATTTCGCACTCTTTGCACCAATCTGGAGAAGTAGCCTTTGGGCAATGTTAATTCCGGGGTCTTCTTCAATCGCTCGGCCAGTTTTGCCGCTGGAAGCAACAGATCCAATTGAGACATATCACTTTCTCCAAAAAGATTCATCGGCAAATTTGCCACATCCTCCAATTTGACCAATCCTCTGACAACTTCTAGGGTGCTCTTCAAGTGTTCGGCCATTACCTTGTCAGGCAAGGCGTGCGTACGACCAATGGAATTGTCAAGCTCAGCTAGGATTTGTGAGGTTGGCACTTTGCTCAAGAAGTTCAAGCTCATGGCTCGCGTTGTGATATCCTCCTCCTCATATAGCACAGCATTTGCCACTCCCAATGAGTAGTCGATGACCTTGCATAGTCCGGCGAGAAAAGGACCCAAGAAGATATGGAGGTTTGACTGATCGCATTCGGCCTTTCCCCACTTCAACGTGTCTTGCAATCTATTTGAACTTTTCTTTGCTGCACTATAAATTTCCAAAAAGTGAACCACGTAGCGACAACCAAGCACAGTGACAGGGAGGGAGCTATTATCTAGCCAGGAAACGAATGAAATTAAAAGCTGAATTTGCAACTCAACTAGAATTGCAAGAGGGAGATCGGCAGATGGATCGAACAAGATATCTTCTGTCTCAATTGGAATCATGCCTGTGTCCATAACAGGGTTCCCGGCCTCTATAGAACGAGTGCCCTCCAATAACTGGAAATAAGGTTCGTGCAACACAGCGCCCGGAGAAAGTTCGGCTGTCGCACGGAACAAATCATCCTTTATGTCTATATCATTCGAAAAGAGCTTTTCTTACCCTGTTAGTAACTCAAAAGCTTCGTGAAAGGCTTATCGCAGAAACATACCGTCCCACATGGCGACTCGCAGTGAGTGTACGAAGATCGGTAGAATGAAATTTTACTAGACTTGGACAACATACAGGAACAGGTATCGGAGTAGATGAAGAGGGGTCCGACTGTAAAATAAAGTGGTGTGCAACCATCGATCACATTACAGCAAGCAGCAAAGAGTCTTCAATGTGCCTTGAAGAGATTGGTTGCCGACATTTGAACAGCGCGTAATCGTTAGATTGTAGTCTTATGATAGACCCTTCTTTTAGTCAGATCAATGCTCGATTCCAAGTAAATTGTCATCAAAGGACTTGAATGTTTGATGTATCCCAATCCGATACAACTCTCAAGTGTGGTGCCTGGCGTGATTCAATTTATGTCGCAAGTAAATATTTGCTTCCTTCAGGGGGTTTAACATTGCGCTTTGACACTGATTATCTACAGCCACCCCTCGTAGCCAGCAGATTCGAGAGGGTTCACAACACACTAAACCTTCCGTCCATGTATGAGCCACCCTTCCATTAGCACCTTTTATATTCCCCTCATTCTTCCTCATTCCCGCCACTCTGAGCTTGTGTTGGTCTATTTTAAGCTTTAGGTAAAAAAAACGTAAGCTCTCATGATTGAATTTGCAGTTGCAAAACAACAACCATTTTCTCATCGCTGATACTGGATGCGCTTTTAAAAACATCAAAATTCAATTTCGAGCATCCTCTTAAGGCCCCTAGATCTATAGATCAGCACAAACGACGTCACACATCCACAATGGTCAAGATCAACAGACTCACACACATACTGGACACTAAACCAGTCATCCGTGAGCATTCAACCACCTTTCTGTTACACAACCGGTCCGCAATACTTGGAAAAGATCCACTCCACAATAATAATCAGCAGATACGAAAGTGTCACTGGTCTCTCACAGGAAGCCTAATTTGCGACCTAGACCCTTCACATTCCAAGTACCAGTAAATCATGCATGAAGTGACGTATCATGGAAATTTCTTCCAACTGAAGCTGCGAACACCGTAACGTCCGACAATAAGCACATCGATCGCAATCAAAGTTTCAAATATATATCCACGCTCACTCATTCAATTATCGCCACACGACTAATGCCGTCAAACATTGACCTAACTGCAATGTATTGCTGGTAACAATAGCCGCATCGGCCTCCGCCCCACGCGCACGGCCACACTAAAGCCCCCAAATCCTTGTCGTACTGCACACAAGTTAGTGCGTAAGCAGTCCGCGGCCTTTTTCGGATGACAAATGGTCTCGCTTCGCCACTCTCTTCTTCCTTAAAATGCTGGAAACCAAGCGCCCGATCGTCCTCGACGAGTACCTCGAATCAGCGTTTTACTCCCCTGATGCCCACGACGCGAAGAAGCCACATTCGAAGCCCGGAAGGAAACCGGCTGAAGGTGAGCCCAAACTGAAGCGAACCGCCCAGAACAGAGCGGCGCAGCGCGCTTATCGCGAGCGCAAAGAACGCAAAATGTTGGATTTGGAGAACAAAGTCAAGGAGTTAGAACTGGAGACGGTCCAGGCTCACACAAAGAGTGACTTCCTCCAGGCTCAAGTGGCGATGCTAGAGTCAGAATTGGCAAGGTACAGGGGACACGGTGACCTCTCAGATTTGCGCCTACCCAACAAAGTGGGCGATCTTAAGACTTTGTCACTGCCATCATATCAAACTCCTCTCCCCAGTAACAAGCCCGCCGGCCTCTTTGATAACCAGCATGGCGATTTCGTTGCAGATTTTCCTTGGTCAAGACACAACTTGAACAATGCCCACAAACAAGCGAGCAGTATTGGGTCCACCACGAACTCAATGGTATCTTCATCGCCAAATGATGCTCTTGTCTCGCCTGACTCATCAGTGCTGTCCGGCCGCGTCATAAATTCAAAAGACGCTACCGATGGTGTACCAGTCGGCAAGTTTGACGAGAAGCTCGATAAGTTTTGTACAGAGTTGAATCAGGCTTGCGGGACTGTATCGTGCCCCATACCTGAATATAAGCGGAGTGACCCAAACCCCACCACGCTGCGACCTTCTTCCATGCATTCGCTGACGAACAGCTCTAGCATTCCTCAATACCTCAACTCGGAACGTGGAAGCGTCTCCGGGGTATCTGGACGTGCTCATCTGGATATGTATAAACTGCCGCTCTCATCTTTGATGTCGCCGAACTCACACACTCACTCTGAGGCTGGTCATGCGCCAGTTCTGCTGGCGGCCCCCAAAACACATGCTGAGAGTTGGCTTGGAACCTCACCGGCCTTTCCCTCTGGGACAGAGTCGACCCCGTTATCTTCATATGACCACAACACAAGTGCGGCAAATTTGGACTTCCTCGCAGATCCCATGTTTAGCGGTGTGGGTGACTTTGACTTCTCCGATATAACTGCCCCCAATCCATTCTCCAACGATGGAAATTTCGACGCGGCTTTGGCTTTCTCACAAGATGCGCCTGTTGAGAACAAGGCAGCATACGACCCTTTGTCCTTGCTCATTGATGAAGAGTCGGCGTATGACCCGTTCACTCCCACGTCACAATTCAAGTTGGACGATGGCCGCCCTAAAATGGAGGCTCTGCTGTCCATTGAAAATACGCGAGCTAAAGCGCCAACGTCAGATAATGACAACGATAGCGAAGATGAAGTTGTGCCTGCACCGGACCAGCAAGTGCAGTGCTCTGAGATCTGGGATCGAATCACATCGCACGCACGGTACACTGAGATTGATATCGATGGCTTATGTATGGAGTTAAAGGCCAAAGCAAAGTGCTCTGAACGTGGTGTGGTGGTCAACTCCAAGGAGTTGGATCGCATCATTCAGGAGAAGATGTCGGTGTAATCCGCGAGCGAGTTCAATACCCCCTACTTCATTTTACTTCTGCCGATCCGGCAACCTAACACAGAGGGAGTCGCCAGACTTCTGAAACACAAGCAAAATCTCTTGTGCTTTTTTTACGTAAATATATACCTGTGCCTATCATGAATTTCCTAGTCTTACCTTTCAACCATAAGCTTAGCATTGGGCGTACAGCCAATTATGGAACTCCCGACGAGCAAGCCGTTCAGGTGATTTTCCAATCAAGAACATACCACATGATACGTGTTATCGCAGGCCCGACAATGCGCATTCGTCACTGTGTATATCAAGCAGGAGAGATTTTTCACGCTTTGCCCCCACAGTGATTTGATCTTGCGCGATAAGACGCGGTCACGCCTTGCTTCCATCAGGAAAAAACCTCATGTGTCCCAGTTTGACCTTGAACTTCGAAATCCGTTGTCGTGTTACCTCAAAGGTTGAGTCAAGAATTAATACCGCTAGTGCCATCAAGTTCGTGGAGGCAGCTTCTTTGACAAATCAGATTTATAAGTGACATTATTGAAAATTTGTTATCGACGCTTGTGATCGTGGCTGGAATACACGCTTGATGCTGCCAAGTCATGTTTTAAGCGATCTTGCCCAAAACTGCGCATCGGCGATGTAAAGAAAACAGCGATGCTGCCAGATCCGGTAATAAACGATCTGGCCCAAAACTGAAGATCGGTGATGTAAAAGAATCAGCGATGTCAATTGATCAGCGAAGCTTCCAGATCCGGTAATAAACGATCTGGTCCAAAACTGAGGATCGGCGATGTAAAAGAATAAGCGATGTCAATCGATCAGCGAAGCTGCCAGATCCGGTAATACACGATCTGGTCCAAAACTGAGGATCGGCGATGTAAAAAACGAAGCCTATCGTAATCGAGTAAGCACCGAAACCGCCCTTGAACTCGTTTATCATTCGTCTATCGAATACTCAACGCCATCTTCTTCTTCAAGCATGCGGTCAATATCTTCCAAATCCTTATCAACTTGCGCTACTTGAGCTGCAGGTTTCTGGGATGCGGAAGTATCGCTTTGATCTTGCTCTTCATCATCACTATCACCAGAGCCTCCATCATCATTATCACCAGGACTTTCATCAAAATCTTTCTCAAGATCCAGTTCCTCATCAGGAGCAACCTCGTTTTGATTTGAAATATCGAGCGTTCTGCTTCCCAGTTCCTCATGATTGCTTTGCGTCACCTCTTGCTCAACATCGTTGTCAACAGATGATCCAATCTCCTGTACTAGAGGCATTGGCGAGTCTTCAGAATTGAGCAAAGCTTCTCTCTCACAAGCCGAGGTATATACGCCCTTCACGTAATCATGGAATGCTTCAAAACTTTTGGCAGTGGGTTTATCGAGCACAAACTCCGGGTTTTCAGAGCTCTCAGCAAAGGCTTGACGCGTTTCCGTAATTCCATCCACCAACCCCTTGAGCAATTTCAGGTCCATCTCCGCAGTCAAATGCAATCGCTGCAAATTACTAATGACTGCTTTTTTGATATTTTTCGGAGAATCTTGTTCTAGCACTTCCAAAAAGTAGACACACTGCCATAGATGGGGCGCCTGTGACGCCGCATCAGCTTCGGTGGCGTGAGCAATATTTTTTGGATCACACCAGTGAATAAGCTGCTGCACTATAGTTGTGGGGGAAATCGCCAGCGTAATGCCGACGAAATTACTCGCAGCATCGAACAAGCGGTAAATACATTCGCCGCTGACAGCGGCTAAACTGAGCTGATGTTTTGGATGACTGAATGCGAACGCTGGAAGACAGAATGCAAGGATTTGACGCAACTCCTCATTCGAATCATTCCGGGGGTCGAAATACGCCAAGATCAATGCTTCAAGCAACTGGTTCTCGGTCTCAAATTCAGACTGATTCTTATTCTCCAGAGCTGCGCGGGGAACAACGCTCAAGATCTCTGCCAAGAATAATTTGGATAATCCCTCAGCAACCACACATTGGAGAGCTGGCATCTCCTGTTCATTGAGAGCCTTGAAAAATAGCTTACCGAATTGATAGAATTCGCGGTCGGTGAGTATTTCGATCCCGTATGTCGACAAAATGTCCATAACAGCCCGAAGACCAATTATGCGAACTTGCTCGCCGGCAATCCTCATTGAAAGGTAAAGAGTGACAATAGCTTCGCGGCTTATTCGTTTGTCAATGATAGCAAAGAGGCCCAAGCATCGCAATCCCAATAAGTGGAGCGCACGCTTTTCAGTGCATTTGAGCGCGTAATTGACAAGACCAGTATAGATGGATTCCAACGCAAGATAATTCTCTAAAGGGCCATCGATCAACTCCAAAACATACTTTGTTAGAGTCAAACAGCGAATAATGGTTTCGTCAGGAGGCATCTTGGGTTGGGTTCGGCGCTTCTTGGCCCTTTTAGATCGATCTGCCTCATCTATATCCATCATCCCATCAGACCCAGCAACATCAATATCCTGGCTTGCATCTAGGCTCATATCTTGACTGTCATTTCTATCCTGGCTCAAATTTGCGATTCGATCGGGGTCATCTAGAAATCCAGATACCGCCGAGTGGAAGGTGTCTTCCTCGAGTTCGTGCGCATCTCTAATGTCAGTGATAATTTCGGTCGACATGGCAACAAAGTCTTTTTCGTTGATCGATATCTGATGCAACACTTTGAGCGCGGATTCCATCAAATGGTCTGGCAAATCCTCGTCTGCCAAAGCGTGTCTAATTGTTTGAGACATTTTGCGCCTACCAATCTCGTCACTGAAATCGAAATCCTTAGCGATGAGAACAATCTGATCAATGATGAATTCGAGTTCTTTCAAGTCACCCACAATTGTGCGATGCTCCTCTCCCATGTTGGCGAATTGATTCTGACACTCCGCCTTTTCGATCGCCAATGCCTCGAGCTTTGCCGACAACTGACGGCATTCTCCAGTAGCATCAAATTCTAGTCTTTCCTCGCGGTCGATTTCAGTTGTAAGATTCGCGATGATGGAAGAAAGCTCATGCTGTTTCTGCCTCAATTCCGATTCAGATAAGTCCGATATATGTTTCAAAATCTCGGAGTCATCGAATCCAGATTCCGCCTTGCTCTTGTTAGAATTCAAAGTATAGTCATCCCCAGAATCGTCATCCGACAGTTCAAGAGATTGCAATTGCCGCTGGATGCAATCAAGCATACGTCGCGACGCCACCTGATCCGAATTTTTTTCATTGATACTCTTATGATGCAAGTCAGCTTCAGCCTTCCGACGGAGCCACTCATTCTCGGCCACGAACTCCTGGCTACAAAGAGATTCCATCTTGCATTTGTGATCGGACACAAGATTGAGTGTTGACGGTGCTTCTCTCATCATTCGCAAGCGCACCGCAAAGTACTTTTCGAGAGTGATCCCCAAATCAATCGGCTCAGGAAAATTCTTGTCGATCAACTCATATAGCCTATTTTTGTTGCAATACTCATACACAACCCGCAGTAAAAAGGCTTGATCGACCGAGAGCAGTTTCCAGTGCAGTTCGTCGAAAACCAAGGACTCCAAGATCTCGGGGCGCTTGTGGAAAAGCTCCATCAAGGTTTTACTCGCAACAGCGCTTTCGGTGACGTTGAGTTTGTCGACCAACTCCTCGATGTTTTGGCCGACGGATTCCATCCATGAGTCACAGAGCATATTCATCGCGGCATTTCGAACATTGTTGTCTCGATCGTCTAACCCCCATTTGAGCAAATGTTCTCGGAGGTTGAAGTCCAATGTCTTGAAGTCACCCAACTCACGGGTAATGCGACTGTAAACGAGACGGCGATTGATCCCATTCACATCACGCGCTCGTTCAATCAAGAGCGGGAGCGTGTACCTAGTTTTGTTCAAGTTGAGCATTGCCGCACGGCGGACCTCGTGGCTTGGATCACCGCGCATCGCAGAGACTAGAAGGCCGCGAATCGTGCGCTTTGATAAATCGATAGTAAAAGGATTCTCGCCTTCCGGGAAGGTAAAGTCGAAAGACTGAAATCGGGATATAGACACAACGGCTTGGAGTCTAATGTATGGCTCTCTATCGAAGAGGCGTCTTTGAAGTGACATGAATAGGATCTCGAACGTTTGATGGTCGATTTCTCCCAAGTGATTTACAAGATAAGCGAGAAGTTGAACGACCCTGTAGCGCACATGTCTATTCTTGGACTCTATTCCTCTCAACAAGTGAAGAATGAGATATCTGACGAACATCTCCGTAGGGGGGGAATCATCATCCTGAGAAGACAGGGAGGAATTTGTATCTTCATTTGCGAAGAGCGTAGCAACAAAGAGCGAAGTAAACTTGGCAATGCGATCGGCGATTTGTTCACCCTTTTTCAAAGCGAGGGACCTGTTTAAGCATTTGCAAACCTGCAAGGCAAAGTGTTCCAGATACTTTAACAGTATCGATGTGTGAAAAATATTGGAGAGGACGACGACTAGTTTGCGGTGACCCGAGAGACTGCTTTGAACCTCTTGGAAGACCTTGTTAATTTCCAGTTTCAAGTCATCAACGCAAGAAATCACAAGCTTTCGCAGAGCCGCTGATCGACGGGGCGCCATAGGAGGTGACCGTCAATTTTGCAACATCAGAACGCGTTCCTCTACTTAGGAGGGAAAAAAAACAAGCCCCACGACACCACACGTGACACATATCAACAGTAGTGCGAGGTTTATGTGACGAATGGAAGAGAAGCACACGAAGTAGTCGCGTTCGTAGTTAAAGGGAGGAGATCGCGGAGTTTAGTGGCGGGGACATCATGTCTTGCACTTAAAAAGGGGCAATATCTGTCGAAATTGATTTATCGCCGGACGCGATTCGTAATGAAGAGGTACTAGGGATACAAACAAGGAAATGTGGGTGAACAATACAGGGAGTGGGAGTCGCTCGGAGATATCCAGAGGTTACACCTGGCTCGATTGATATGCGCCGGAACGACGACGGGATCTATAATATCGGATGTTGCGAGTCAATTTTGCCAAGTCAGCGATTGTGTGATCGTGTGTACGAGCACAACGTGACTAGGAACGAGGGAACGACTGACGCGGTGGTAAATTTTCCAGTATAAAAGTAAACCTCAAGTCTTCTCTGACGTTGGATTCAT
Organism: [Candida] argentea; assembly: GCA_030581555.1. Classification (NCBI taxonomy): domain Eukaryota; kingdom Fungi; phylum Ascomycota; class Pichiomycetes; order Serinales; family Debaryomycetaceae; species [Candida] argentea. The sequence goes on from JAKTTQ010000230.1 coordinate 31,630, forward strand.
TTCGGCAATACTTCAACGTTTTCTGGTAAATTCAACTAATACCTACAATGTCCGACACTATCAAACTCGCCGAGAAAAACCACAAGAGAGACTCCGAGTACTCAAAAGCATTGCATGGCTCTTCAGTCGGTAAAACCGGTATCTGGGCCTGGTTGTCCAAGGGAAAGGACGCATCTCTGATTGCTACCGATGGATACTTTAAGCATTGGGACGGCAAAACCTCAAAGGAAGATGAGGACAAGCGCTTGCAAGATTACTCTCAATTGACTCACCACTACTACAACTTGGTCACTGACTTTTACGAGTATGGTTGGGGTTCCTCCTTCCACTTCTCTCGTTACTATCCTGGTGAAGCGTTCAGACAGGCCACTGCGAGACACGAGCACTACTTGGCCCACAAAATGAACTTGGACGCTGGCATGAGAGTCTTGGATGTTGGCTGTGGTGTGGGAGGCCCTGGACGTGAGATTTCTCGCTTTACTGACTGCGAGGTTGTTGGCTTGAACAACAACGATTACCAGATTGAGCGCGCTAACCACTATGCTAAGAAATACCACATGGACCACAAGTTGTCATACGTCAAGGGTGATTTTATGCAAATGGACTTTGAACCTGAATCGTTCGATGCCGTCTACGCCATCGAGGCTACGGTCCACGCTCCGGTATTGGAGGGTGTATACTCAGAAATCTACAAGGTCTTGAAGCCCGGTGGTGTCTTTGGTGTCTACGAGTGGGTAATGACCGACAAGTATGACGAGACTAACCCCGAGCACCGCAAGATTGCTTACGGTATCGAGGTCGGCGATGGTATCCCAAAGATGTACAAGCGTGAGGTTGCAGAGCAGGCACTCAAGAACGTTGGCTTCGAAATCGAATTCCAGCAAGATTTGGCCGACCGCGATGACGAAATCCCCTGGTACTATCCCTTGAGTGGTGACTGGAGATACATCCAGCGCTTGCTGGACTACCTTACTGTTTTCAGAACATCAAAAGCTGGAAGATTCCTCACTACCGAGGCCGTTGGGTTGATGGAAACTATCGGTTTGGCACCTAAGGGCTCCAAACAAGTCACCTACGCCTTGGAAGATGCTGCCGTCAACTTGGTCGAGGGTGGTCGCCAAAAGTTATTCACTCCCATGATGTTGTACATTGTCAGAAAGCCCGAAACCAAGAAGTGATAAAATCGATGTTGCATATCAGAACGCTCATTCAAAAGTACTGGCTTGTCTTGGATTTTGCTCCGGCAAGTGATTTGCCCAACTCACCCTCATTATGTACAATTCTTTTCTGGCGTAGTCCATTCTACGTCACTCTTATTGATTCCTAGCGAATTCCAGGGTGTTTTTTTTAACAAGTCTTCTATATATGAAGCGTGAGCGCGCTATTACGAACGGCTTCTGAGAAATTTTTGTTCTCTTACTACTAGGTCGCTCGTATAGATTTACCCCACTTTTACATGGCGAATCACCTTACCTAATCTGCCCGTCTGAAGTCGTTACTCAATATCATTTCCCAAGTCCGTCGCTTAACCCCGCTGGGTTCATAAGGACAATTTAACCCCACTACGAAGTCAAATTGTCGAAAAAAAGTCTCCAACACTTTTTCAAGCCTTCGGCGAATCACTTCTTCAATCTGGAAAGCGCACATTCGATGATATGCTCACGGATGCACAAGTCTCACAATTGCTAGACATTGGTGTGCTGGAAACTGACGACAGCCTGGATGAATGGAATTCTGATGCAGAGAGCGATGGTGGCATGAATCCCTACGTTGATGACGAGGGAGTCGAAGCTTGCGAATGCTATTCAGAGCCAGATGAGGAAGACCTCGAGATAGCTCCACTCAGCGCTCTTCATGGCTGCAATGCCATCGAATCATCAAGGCCGCAATCACCAACTGGTAATATCTGGAAGGATCTCTTCGGCTTCCGCGATGAAGATTTAAATCCAGCGAGATGTCGAAAGCGGCCGCGTTCTGCTGTACTTGAGCTGACTCACCCTAAGGATTGCGAAGACGAGGCGCCTACATCGACAGACAGCGAACAATCGTTGCGAGAAGGCGTGAGCTCCGAAGAGAACATATCCGAAACTATCCCTGCACTTACCGATGCTGGCACCAACAATCTTGCGGAACCCTGCTTCAGTGAAGGCGTACCCGAAGAGTTCTTGGAGATTTTGGAAGCAAAGGCGCTGAGGTCACAAGCTTTCGACGACAGTAAATATGAATACTATTATTCGGTTGTGGAATGTGGTGTTCACGCCTGTCCTGCGCCTCATGGATGCTCCAAGGAAGCCGCTAAAGCATTTTTTCGGAAGCGTCGTGAAATTGCGGACCAATACGTTATCGTAGATGACAAACTTCATAAGCGATGGAGGGGTGGGTCCAAACCTGTTGTCAAGATTTATGAGGTTTCGTCAGTCGTGGAAAGGGTTCATCACAGACAGGTCCACAATGGGTGGGTTAAAACCTGGCCATTAGTTCAACAGGAGGTGCACGGCGTCACAAGCGAAGATGTTGAGTGGCTCGTAACAAGGTGCTCGCACTGTCATCCCATGCGTGCCAATTGCACGAGAGCTCCACTTGTGCCCATTGTTTCTCTGTGTCCGATGGAGCGAGTTCAAATGGATCTTATGGATCTCCGCAAAGAGCCATCGCATGGGTACCAATGGATCTTGCATTTGAAAGACCACTTCTCGAAAATGTCATGGCTCTGGCCATTGAGACTGAAGCATTCAGCTGGAATTGCAAAGCGTCTCAGGACGTGGATGGGATTCCAGGGAGAACCCGCCATGATTTAGTGCGACAATGGGATAGAATTCAAAGGTGCAGTGCTGAGGCTTTTGAAAAAGAGACGTATACATGTCATCAACAGTCGTCGGAGACATCTTCAATCGAGCGGTCCCATAGAGTAGGCGAATGGCACGGTTAAAAACCAAATCGCAAAATGGAAAAGTCTGACCCGGCGAACTGATTGGGACGCCGCCTTACCCCATATCGCCATGGCGATCAACAGTTCTCCCTGTGATGGTTTGCCGAAGGGCATGTCACCTCATAAGGTCATGTATGGTTACGAGCGGAAGCCGGAGCCCGAAGAATGGAAGCTCCATTTCAAAATCACGGAAGAGGAGTGGAACGAACTCTTGCCTGAGGGACTTGGCCTGAGATCTCCTCCATAGTTCCCATATCAGTGTCGCGTCAGTATGACTCTTGATGTTATCAGCTATGTTGATATTCCGTTCTTGTATGTTGAAGCCAAGTACTTAGCCACTCATACTAGTGGACTGTGGGAAGTCCACGTCAATGTCGGGTTCATTCATCATATCAATGAATCGCGTCTTACCGAGAGAGCGACCCGTGGTCTCATGCGACTTTTTTATGAAGAAAGCGCGCCTGGGCCCTCGCGCAATTTTGTTTGCATCAAAGCGCGGGAAACCACAGTTGCGGTCCGGGTTTATAGATCTCGCAGCCGTTAGCAAGTGAGCCTTCCATCGAGTCCTGTTATAGATTCTTCTCCACGCAGTTAATTTGAATCTAACGACACGCTGCATATAATCGGCTCGTTTAGCATCAGCGATGGACACAAGCAATCAAAGCTCGAGTCGTAGAACTGTTTTCTCGCCCACCAAAGCAATGGCAGTGTCCAACACGGGAAACGTAGTCGATAAAGAGATGCTTGAAAGGCCGCCTCACATTGTAACCAATGTTTCTGGGTGGGGGAATTTGGCGAAGTAGACGTTTGCATTTCAAACACAACAAAACAAGAAAGTATCTACGGGTTGAAAGCCATGATCGCCGTGATGGTGTCGGGTAGATTCAACAAGAAGTGGCAGTGTCGCCAGCAGAAACCGTTCGGTCATGGAGGATAAGAAGAATGCCTTCGAGTCTCCGATCACGACGTCGAACTATACCTCAACTCCAAGGAAGCATATATTGTATGAATTTTTCCACGAGCGGGGCCCTTCAGAATCGGGGCGATGATCAAGATGATTGCCAGTAAGGTTGTGAGGAAAGTCTATATTGATTTCGCAATTACTGTCCTAGCTCATTGATCATGGTATTTTCCTCCAAAGAGGATGACTTGGTCGTTAAAATCGAGCACACCCCCGAGCATCGACATGTAGGATATCGATTCGATGACTTCTGGAGTATGCTACGAAATCGGCAGAGTCTTCAGATGGATATCAGCCCCAAAATGACTTATGCGATGTGATTTATGAAGATCTGTCTATATTTATATTCTGAACTTGGGGGTGCCAAATGCGGGACCACTTGGCAAGGAGAATTGAGGACGCTCAACAACGATAATGCTCTTGTTGCCGAAACTATCCACCTTGACGACATTCTTGTACTTTTGAGTCAACCAAAATGGCATATTGGAATCTGTGGCGTCTCCATTGCCCTCCTCGTTTTGTATCAGGCTTCTCAAGCGATCAATCTGTGCCTTCTTCAATGCGGCCTCGATCGCATCGGCGCTGTCGTCTTCCAAGACTTCGGCTTCATCAAGCAAGACCATGCCATCGTGATGCCTCTTCTTTCCTTGCGCCGTATTTTTGAACACCTTAGTTATAGGTATGTTCTGAGCGAAATCGAAAAAGGCGATCCACAGCGAACCGTAGACCCACAATTTCGAGTCATTATAGAATGCGCCCATAGCTGGGTCCTCCAAGCTTAAAAACTGATGGGGCAAAAATTCGCTGTTTCTTCGCAGCCATGCTGTGAGCAAGCTAGAGTCTTCTCCAATGACATTGAATTCGTAGACCTGATTTTCCTCACTTATCATGACGAGTTTATCATTTGAAGAGAATAAGACTAATGCAGGCCTACTTGCTTGCTTTGTCAATAAGTAAGGCTGCTTCTCGCCTACCAATGGATACACCTCGATGGCACCACTGAATCGAGCAATAACCAATCTGTCTTTGTTGGGAGAGACCACAAAGCTGGACGTCGCATTTGCGTATTGCGACCTTGAACTTTTGTTCGAATCAATTGCGTTTTCAGCAACGGTCTCGAATTCTTTCACCAACTCGATGGCGCGACTGTCCAAGTTTATTTCGAATTCGTAAATCTCTTCCTGTGGCGACAAAATTAAAAGCTTGGTGTCTCCACAAAAACGAGCCTGTTTAGCTCCCAGGACTAGCGCGTCGAACTTCTCATCACGAAACTTGATTACCTTGAACGAATCCTTGTCGGGCATTTCGACCAATTCGAACACCCTGACCAGTGATGATCTGACCACCACCAATAATGAAGCGGCCTCGTTGACGGCAATGCCGCATATATTCTCCTCGTCGGCCAAGACCAATTTACTGACCAATCTATTCTTACCATTCTCCTGGACTTTCCAGAATTTAATGGTCTGATCTTGAAACATGGCCACTAATCGGTGGTTCTCGAGCATTACCACATTTGAGAGCTGTTGATTGATGGTAAATTTTTTATACTTTCCGTCCATAAAGTTAACAACGGACTGGAGTACAAGCGATCTTTCCACACCACCGCTCACTAGAACATCGTATCCCTTACTTTCGTAAACTGCCATAGTGCGAATATCATTGGCATGCAAAAGTCTGTTGCCATTGTGCACCCACTTGACAGTCGACTTTGAAGTGATCAAATTGAACTGGTGAATCTTGCGATCAATGCCGGCGGAGAAAATCTTCTCCTGATGGAAATCAGTCGCCAAACACAAAATATCAGCGTCATGTACCTTGTAGGTTTGCAACAAAGAGAAGGTTTCCAAATCCCAGAATTTTACCAGCCCTGTCGAATCTCCGCTGACAAATTGCTTCTTTTTGGGCAAAACAACAATCAGCCATACTAGCGTGCTCTCAGTCTTTGATTTGTCGACTCGTACCGTCGAGATGATTCTGCCCTTTGTATCTCCGGACGCCGACCAAGCTCTGATACGACCGTCAGCGCATCCGCCGATCAAGTTCTTATCGGCGTTCCATTTGAGACTAAGAACACGCGAGTCTTGTCTTTGACAGATTGTTTCGTGCTCCAATACGCCGAACCCACCGGAGATATCCACAATAGCCACCAGGCCATCATCACAGCCTACCGCCAACTTATTATTGCTTGCGTTTATATCAAGAGACCAAATAATGCCGGCATTGCAATCGTAATTCGTGATGGGCATGCCGGAGAATAAATCCCATTCGGTGATACTGGTGGAGCCACCAATCAGAAACAAGCGTGGCGCCTCCTTGGGTCTAACTGACCAACATATACCTTCTATGGACCGTCCGCTCGACCCACTTAATGTGATTTCATGGGACCAATTGTGATGAGGATTCCAAATTTCAATGTCTCCGTTATTTCTACCAACAGCTACGCGCGCATCGACCGGCATCGGAGCACCAGGCTGCGATTCATGAGAGAAGGCAATGGCAGTAATGACATGCGGCGTATAGTCCACAAAGCGACAACGATGAATGTCCATTGGTCGTACTGTTTTAGCTGGCGGTAAAAGTGAGTTCAACTCATCTCGAAAATCTCTGGGCATCACGGTCACGTGTCATACGAGATGAGATGTCGATTTGCAGCCATTTGCAAAGGATGAAGAAGTTCTAGTTACAATCGAAAGTGCTCAGTATAAAGTACGTGCCATCAAAGCGTATGCGAGACGAAGGAAGCGGAATTCGTTTCACAACGTCTACTGGGACGGAAAGTGGGTTTTTGGGAACTGTGACCGATTATTTATATTAGTACAGTCAACATTGGGATGGTCTTCATCATTTGGGGGGCCACGAAGCTGAGATCATGCCATCGATCGTAGCAGGGTTGGAGCAATCGAAGCGCAGATCATCTGATTTCATGCTACAGTCCCATATTCTTGCGTCACGCTCATTTTTCCTGATCGCACAGTGCATGACTGACTGGTCTTTCCCTCAACATCGATACCCCGGAATAATGCAGATTGTGACTTAGTATACAATTTTAACGAGTCCATTGAGTAGCTGCAAAACTCGAAACAAGATTCTATTCTGAGCAGAATCAATCGTCAAATCAAGTGCGAAAGATATCCTTGAGTTGGAACTGCCCATAGCCGGTGTGGCCACAGACGTGAGTGAAGTACGAAGTCCTGCATTATTTCTCAACCACCACAATATTAATAGAATGATAAGTGTTGAGACCAGCATTGTTTTCGCAACAAGTTTGATTTTCCGCCTCACCAACACCATCAAGTAACGGAGCTTTCTCGAGAGACCTGCATTGTAATTGCCGCGCTCGGCGTTTGGTGGATGATTCGTGTTGATGACCTTGGCCCAGATCTGGTCAAACTCATCTTTGCGAGCTCTAGCATCCGATACACCTGGAGGCTTATGTGTTACTGAAGAATATGTCGTTGCATCATACCCCTGACTTCGGGGTTGGATCTGGCTGGAAGACAAGTCCAATCCGGTCTTGAAAAAGGGGTTTTCATTCCCCTCGTGCTTTATTTGCGAGGGTAGGCGGGAGTGCGAATAGTTATGGTGAGATCTATTATGCATCTTATTACTAGCGGCAATGCTTGGAGTTCTCGTGGAAAACCTCTCCGAAGCATAGAAGTGACTTGATAACGGCGACCATGGTGGAAGCTGTGCGGCAGTTTGGTCGAGAACATCACTGGTATGTATATTCTTGATCTGATCCCACATGAATTCGAGTTCGTTCAAGAGTTCTAAGCCATCAACCGATCCACCCACGTACATTCTCATAGTCTCAATGAGGAATGCGATATAACGTCTCTTAGCCTCCGTGGTCAGAAGGCCCTGCTCACATCTCCAGGCGTCCCATTTTTTCTTGGCGCCTTCATCTTCCATCAAATAACCATGTGGCCTTTGCATTACTTGAACCACATCGCCTTCAGTCGCCTGCTTGTACAAGCCGTACAACTTGATACGATTTTCCGCAGGAGGACGCGGGAAAGAGCCATCGTGCGACTGCCTAGATAAGGTCTTTATTGTTGAGATAGCCTTTGAAAAGACCCTGTCTATGATTATTAGGATAATTCAAATGATATTGCCAACAGATACTCACCTATAGAGTCCGACATGACAAGTTGCGGTGGAGGGAGAAGCGGGGTATTCGCGCGTACGATTATATCGCTGCGGGCCACATGCTGTATGCAGTAGATAATTTCGGTTCAAACGCGGACGGAAAATATGGGATTTAGTTCCTAATAAATGCTTACAATTTACGAATGGATACCAGTGAAATGGACCTCGATAATCATGGGAATTGAATATCGCGGTGAGTAGTTGGTAGTGGCTGATATAGTTTGCACCAAAATAGGAACCAGATATGGCATTGAGGTCGATATACGCCTCAAAGATCTGGCACCAGAGTGTTGGCAAACATTCATTGGAAAGGTTCATGCTCGAAGATATAATCATCTCGCACAAACCCACAATTTGAACGTAGTATCGATTAAACCTTATGAAGATATTTAGTTGGCGGGAACATCAATCTCACCATTGTTGATGGCGTCGATGATGTCGTGGGGGTTCTTACCCTCGACACGGCAGCCAACAGACTGAGCCGTACCCAAGATCTCCTTGGTGACGGAAGCCAAAGTCTTACCGAAAGACTTGTGCTGCATCTGTCTGGCGATACCGTAAATCTCCTCCAAGGGGATGTTACCAGAGTGCTTGACATTCTTATCCTTTTTGCGGTCTCTCGGAGGCTCCTTCAAGGCAGTGATGACCAAAGAGGATGCGGCGGGGACAACAGAGGCAGTGGCCTGTCTGTTTTGAATCTTCAAGCAGACAGTCACCTTGATACCCTTGAAGTCCTTGGTGGCCTTGGCGATATCTTCACCGACCTTCTTGGGAGACAAACCCAAGGGACCGATCTTGGGGGCCAAAGCGGAAGAGGCACCAACCTCACCACCAACGGCTCTCAAGTAAAGGTACTTTACCTCTGACGGGTCAAATTTAGGCGGCATTGTGTGTTTGACTGTTACCGTTGAGCGCTAGGCTTTGCATCGAAAAAAGTTTTAAGCAGGTCGGCTGCGGGTTCGAATATCGATCACGTGCCGACAAAAATCAGCGTGTGATATTCACGTGTACGATCCGTCCGACAGGGCTTCCGCCCTCCTTCATTAGAGGATGCCGCCAGGGATGTCTCCCATCAACCTCGAGTCCCCCAAGATGCTTGCGGACATGTCTGATTCCAAGTCATTCGCCTCCTCTGCTAATTGCCGCAACATAATTGCCGGCCTTTTTCCTAATTCTTGTAGCTCTTTGAAAACCACGACAGGCTTCTCCGCTAGCTTAAGTATCCGCTCTTTGTCACCGTAGCATATCACCAACACATACTTTGACCAGTCTTCTCGAGTAATATGATGCCGCTTCATTGCCTGCTGCAATACCTTGAGGCATGAATCGTCCTTGGATGCGCGCAACTGCTTTAATGGCTCGTTATGCAGACCTCCGCTTGGTAGGGCTACGCTTGACCCGGTTGACGCCATTCGGTCACGTCCACTCGCCAGCGAAGTGGTAGTGCTACCAGGCAACAGGGATTGTGACCTGTTGCCTAAAATTGGAGCCAGAGATGGCTGAATCGGCTCAAGGTGCGTAGACTGAGATCGCGGCGAGATCGACAGACTAGAGTGTGGCCGCAAGAAGCCTCCTAGGCCATTTTCGTCGGCGCCAATTTCGAACGCATCCTTGACCCCCACAGTATACAGCAGCGTAGAGGTGCTCGGTTCAGTCGTCAGGTCCGAGTTGAGGGCACGAGGTGGCGGACGGCGCCCCGCGGGAATATGTGTTAACGTCGCGGAGTTTTGGAATTGTAGAGTGGGGTCTTCGTGCACTTGAGATGAATAATCTTCCAACGTTTGGGCTTTGAAAGCGCCTACCATTTTCGGAACTTGCCGACCAGGCAAATGCTGGTGCACAATTCGACCAGTACCAGTGGATAAAATGGTTCCCTGAGAGAATCTGTCCAGGCGAATGTGTTCCACCGCCGGATCAAGCAGCTGGAATAGATTGGGATCTTCTGGAGGTGGCGAGATCGCACTATATGCCAGCGACGCACTCTCGGGATTGGTGATAACGCCTTCGCTATTACGCGGAGTGGTCAAGGGTAAGTCTTTTAAAGGGTCGTGAGAGTAATCGTCGATGAATGACTCGAACAGTGAGCCCAGAGCAGCTGAGCGAGGCAAATTATCAGCACGAATGGTCAAGTTCAGAGTCTGACTTAGGCCAGCAGGCGACACGAGGTGGTTTTCAACACCAAGACCTCGTTTCACAAAGCCCTCCAAGTCCGAGATGCTTGTATTTCCCGCCACTTGCTGGATCAATGTCGAGGAAAGGGCAAGGGCTTGAATGCAAACTTGAGTAGCGACTGAATTGGTCTTGATATCACCCCTAGACGCGATAGATCCAGATGTTGATGCCGAGAGAGTTGAAAATGCCTTCTTGAGCATGAGCCTGATTCTGATTGGCTCAATGCCCATATCTTTCAAATGATGAGTCGATAGGTATGGGAGAAGCGACCCATCGATATTATGGTCCACGAAGCGGGAGCTGAGCTGCTCCATCTGGTCATTCGCGGGCAATTTCGACTTCACATACGAAGCGACTTGGTTCGCATCCCATTCGAGAAAGAGTTCGGTGGGGTTCGAAACATTCATCGTCTCGAAAGCGAGAAGCTACATGCCCTCGCGTAGAACTTTGAAATGCTAGCACCATCTGTGGCGATTAGGTAACAGCTCGAATGTGCAGTCTTCGACATTATGTGGGGAACAAACACACGTGTGCAGCTTGTGAGCAGTGTTTCGCGTAAACGCCGCATAGATTCGGGCCATGCTAAGTCAGCTCGAATGTGTGGGGGTGATCGAAATTGTATGCTTGTCTTCAAATGCTTATATTGATCATCAGGGCGGTACATGCGACCGGCGACAAATATCTGTAAAGCCTACGGCCGTCACCAAACATCCGTGACGCAACAGTATCGATCAGTATCAGATAACGGTCTAGCTCCGAGCGGTTAATCCCCATTATTTCTATAATCACCATTCTTTTTTCTTTTAGCTTACAATGACGAATCCGCTCTTCAAACCTCAACAAGGAACTCTTCATAACTACGGGCATGGCTTGACAGCGTTTGAATTTTCAGCGCAACCTGCGCTGAACCTTATTTTGTTTGTGGGAGGCTTAACGAACGGCCTTTTGGACGTTCCATACCTTGAATCCTTGGCTCTGGCAGTCTCGAGTATATCACGCGACACGAACGAGCTGTGGTCACTTGCTCAGGCTCTCCTCACTTCTTCCTATTCAGGTTGGGGTATCTCTTCACTTGCTAAAGATACAGCTGAATTGAGGAAGGCGGTCGGATACTTCCGATCCCAAGTCGGTGGCAGTCGTAAGAAGATAGTGCTCATGGGCCATTCTACTGGATGCCAGGATGCTATGGAGTATATCACGCGTGAATGGCACAAGCCGGGGTTCTCTGGTGAACACGAAATTCAGGGAGCCATACTTCAAGCCCCAGTTTCCGATTGTGAGAACCTTGCGCAACACCTTGGAGCATCTGAGATTGAAGATTTGCTCCTCGAAATCGAAAGGAATTTTATCTTGACGGGCAAAGCAGATGAGATTTTGCCTGAGAAGTATCGGAAATTATGCTGGGGCTACCCCATCACAGCCTACCGGTTCAAGTCTCTCATGATGCCCCGGGAAGACGACGACTACTTTTCGTCCTTCTTATCTCGAGATGATTTCGGCGAAAGCTTTGCCAAAATTGAATGCCCGCTACTTGTTTTGTACGGTTCCAAAGACGAATTTGTGCCAAGCCATATCGATAAACAAGCATTGATCGATTCATGGAAACAAGCCACCCCTTCTGCATTGTGGAGTACTCTCAGCAAAGTCTTGAATGGTGCAACCCACGATGTGGGTCCCAATTCACACCCTGAAACGCAGCAGGATTTGATTGATACTGTCGTGCGCTTTGTCAAATCTCTTTGATGATGTGACCGATTCACGAAGTCTAATGATTCTTCCCATGTGAACTAGGCTTCTACGGTCTCGACGCTACAATGAGAAGTTGAAAAAATCGCGATTGCGAAGTTTCACTTATTTTTGTTACGAATGAGCTTCGAAACAAGGGCTACGTTCACAGAAATGATCTCTCCATGAAAAATGTCCACGACTCCCTTCATTGGCCTCAATGACTATGCCTTCATCGCCACAGTCGACGATGCACGAACCATTCGAAACGGACGCTGTAATCGATATAAAGCACGTGACCCATCTCTGCCGCGATGGGCCGCGAAATTTTAGTTAGTGGGTGCTGCGATTCAGGTAGATCTCGTATTCAACATGGCTCCTCGACAATCCAAGACCGCCAAGCGCGGCGTCAAACAGAACAAGACTCGCACAGTCGACTCCGAGGTCTTTACTGATTCTCAAGCCCGTAATCAGTTGGCATCAACCCCTAAAATGACCGCTAAATCCAAAGTCCATAAGCCCACAAAAGCAGTTGTCAAGAAGCAACAGGCAAAAATAAGATTGTACGGTGCCAAGAGTGGTAAAGAATACCGAGAGGATCAGTTGGATGTTCCCAAGCTAAATATGGCAGTCGTTCCTGGGGTGAGACCAAAGAGTGGGAAGAAGGGGAAAAAGTTCGTTGACGATAAGGACGCTTTAACGATGACTAGATTGGTCAAGACAATCAATGACAAATACGATGAAGTGAATGAGAGTAAATTAGAGAAATCACGTCGTCTCGAGGAGATTCGGGAATTGAAACGCAAGGAAATGGAAAGAAAAGAACAGGACAAAATTGACAAGGTCGACGGAAAGAAGAAAGAATTAAAGAACAAGGCATCTCTCGCCAGAGCAAATCGCAGAAAGAACGCCAAGGATGCAGAGGCCGAGACTACAGCCAAGCCCTCGAAGAAGAAGGCGGTCTCTTTCGCGTAAACCCCTCCCGAACCTTACTTTTTTTGTAATTATTGTACATTATCTCGCTACTTAGAGGACGAGTTTCATAAGAAAGCAGCTCCATGGAATTTATACTTTGTGTACCTGGCGAAGACCCAGAAGGCAAGTGGAATGGTCTTTGTCGATATCTGATCTAAAAGCCAAAACTGACCTCCCGCATACGCTGCGCTGCTCGAATTTCTTTGGTGTACCACCAGCCATACGCCAAGCCCGCAATAGAGCCTCCGATGTGCGCCGCGTAATCGTATCTACCCCACCTGAGAGCGAAACCTAATACATTGTACGCCACAGATCCCAAGAAAAAAAGCCAAGTCCCACCGGGAACAGGTATAAAGAAGAGCGAAATCGGGGCATTGGGGATGAGGTACGAGAAGGCACCGACAACACTGAAAACGGCGCCGGAAGCTCCGAGAGAAGAGCCAATCAAACCACGTCTTGCTAACAAAGGAAGGCACAACGAGAAAAAGGACGCAATGACTGCGGAATTTAGATACATTGTCAAGAAATTCGCGGGCCCGACCATTGCGCATAATGAAGTACCAAACGATGAAAGCACAAACATATTGACAAATATGTGCATCGGCAGCTGATGAGAGAATGCCGAACCTAACATTGCGAACGGTGATCGCAAACTATCTCTGGACAACAAAAAGAATTTGTACATGATCATTTGCAATCGCGGAACCCTCCATGCAAGGAAGATGCCAACATTGAAACCAATCAAGGCATATACTAACTGGGAAGGGTACCGCTTCAAGTGGGATAAAGGGGTGTAGTCGAAAAGATATGGTACGGCGAAGGTTGTACCTACGCAGAAGACGGCAGTGAATATAGCAGGAATCTTGAGCTTATCCCAATTCGTATTCTTGTAGTATCTATTGTATTCGTACCATGTGTTACTTCGGTAAAAGCGCTTAAAGTAGGGGCGAGCAGCAGCGAGAATAGACAGCTTATGGGGTTTAGGGGATCCTGTGGATAAGAATCTGGAAGCCTGAAGCGGCCTAGATACGATTCTTCCCATGACCGGCCATCTCAAGTGAGGATTCGGTATCGAGAGACGAGCCACCGGAGCAGCGAATTTCAACGGCATGTTCCTTATCATCGTTTGGACGTCAAAGTAAGATAGGATAATCGAAAATGTTTCATGCGATCTGAACAAGATCGAAATTCATTTAATTTTTCCCAGGGTACTCCGAGGCTAGTACCTTGTATATAGAACGTTCTTAATTAAATCCTGGTATGGTATGTAGTGCGTGTACATAGATTCTAGTTCATCTCTTCAAACTCATCCTTCTCCTCCTCCAAATTCAACTTACCCTTTCCGATCATACGCATTGCAGCCATGTTCTCTGTCTCGACCTGTTTGCGCACCTTATTGGTCATTTTCTCGATTTCCTCTTCGGCATTGCTAGCATCAGATTCAGCATACAACATCACCAATCGTCTTCCGAGTAAGTGAACACCCTCTAGTTGATTCATGGCATTTTCGGCTTCTTTTAAAAGTGCAAATTCAACAAATGCAAAACCACGGGCAGACTTGTCGAATTTCTTGGGCACTCTGACACTCTTGAGCTGGCCAAACGCACCGAATAATTCGACTATGTCCTTGCGCGTAGCTTCAAATGGCAAGTTCTTGATGATGATTTTATTGGAGCGAGTGGACTTTCCACCCAGCGAAGACAGAGGCGCGCCAGAACCCTTGCGGTGAGACAACTTCAACAGCAATTTGTGACCATCCAAAGTCTTTCCGTCCATCACCGAAATGGCCTTGTTGGCATCTTCCTTCGACCCGAATTCGACGAATCCAAAACCCATGCTCAAAACCCCGCCAGCATTCTTGGGGTCAGGCTTAGTTTTGACCGTGGCAACTTTGAAGCCAGCAAGCGATTTGAAGGCACCGGTTAATGCATCGCCAGTGGTACTAAAATTGAGATTTTTGACAAATACAGAAACAGTGGGCGTATCGATACTGTCATTCATGGAATCATCCTGTTCGGCCTGATCCGATGGTGCGCTTCCCAAAACATCGTTGGCACTGACCTTGGGCGCAACAACATCCTTATCTTCGTCGCTTATGGGAACAGCAACTTCTTCAAGAGCGGGGTCGCGCGTGAACAATCCCTTCGGTCCCTTTTCCAAATAGAGGATCCCCTTTTTGAAACGTCTGTATGCAAGTTTAGTGAACGCAGCACGAGCACTAGGCGAATCGCGGAACTCTATAATGGCGATGGTGCCCGAGGGTGGCATCAACATGCGTTTCAAATCACCATATGGAGTGAATAACTCCGCAAGCTCTTCCATCGTTGTTCCATGCGCGAAATTCTTAATGAGAATGACCTTGTCATCGCGCTTCTTTCCGTCAAAAGTCGTCAAGTCAACACCTCTATCTTCGAAGTAGCGACGCACATCGCCAATAACATGGGCCTCAGCAAGTGCTTGCTTCACTGCCGAACTTGAGTTTTGAGGATCAATCAACGATGACTTGGAAACACCCATTTTGGTTGCCACTGAATCCAACACCGCATCAGTGTTCATGAAAAGTGAATTCCAGCTGAATTGAGTCTTGCCTGCCTGATCTTTCTTCTTGAGCTCTCTCTGCTTTTTGAGTGGTAAGTTTTTGAGGTCGAACTCATCCAAACGATGATCTTTCTTTTTCTGTCCAGGCAATATGTGTAAAAGCCGACCTTGGAAAATTTGTTTGTCCAAGGCACGGTAAGCCCTCACAGCATCGGCACTATCTGCGAACTGTACGTAAACAAAGCCTTTGGACTTGCCTGTGCGTGTATCGATAGCGATGTGTACTTCTTCGAGTGTTCCATATTCCCCGAAGAGTTTCTTGAATTCTTCCTCGGTCGAGTTGTAAAGGATATTTCTGATAAATAGCCGGCCCGTCTCGGAGATCTGATGTGCTACTGCCTCGTCATTATCAAGCTCAGGAGCGGCGAGCGATCGTTCCTGCGCAACAATAGGCCGTGACTGGATAGCGGGTGTGGCATCGGTTGCAACGTCAGTGGAAGCATCTGCTCGCTCACCATTCTCCTTGATTCTAATGCTTCTGGCCCTGAGCCAGTCAAGGTCTGATACATTTTCGTCACCAGCGATTGCAGAAGGCTCTGATGATTCTGCTCCTTTGGAGAAGCTTTCCATGGTAATCATTTCTTCTTCCTCATCAGCGATCTGTTTAGACGGGGCAAAGTCATCGTACTCGTCATCACTCTGAGCTTCTTGAGCAGCCCTTACCTCATACTTTGACGCATCCACACTGGGGCCTGATACGCCACCATCTTGAGCGGCCAATGCCTCCTCCAATGCTTTGGAGGACGGCGCACCAGATCCATCGGCGGTGGCATCATTGGCCCAAGACTTGACTTGATGTGAGGGTTTCATCACTTCCATGAACTCCTTGAGCTTTGGATTGTTGGCAATTTCATCTTCCAAAGCAGATTTCCCGCTATTGCGAGGTCGCTTCCTCTTTTGTTCCTCAGTCTCTATGACTAACTGATCCTCCAAAGCCCTCAAATGATCATTGTTCATGCGACGCTTCTCACGGAATGACATGGGAACGGTCGGGTCAGAAAAGGTCTTGGCAAGTTGAACATCTATTCGGGCCGTATCGATGAATGACTTGTTGAAGAATTTGACAGCACGAAGTGCATCATCATCAGACTTGTAGCCGATGAATGCAAAGAGGCGGGATTCACCATTACGCTTCTTCATCAATTTAACATCGGTGACGGTTGCACCACCCAGCGAAAAATGAGCCGTAAGCTTCGGCTCATCATAGTACTTGGGGAGCCCTTTGACAATTAATCGCGACATGTTCTACTAGGCGTTGAAATGGTGACGTGAGATGTGATCTCATCTCGTTCCAAAAAAACGGAAACTGCACACAGGACCCATCTCGAATCGCCTGCAAATTTGGCGGCCCGTTTTGGCTGCGAAAAAAGCCACCCAGCGATCTCCAAAGTGCACTGCCGCCGTGAAGCAATCTATTCACAATGATTGAGAGCAACTCCGAATTGCAGTCACATATTGGGTTCCTTAAGAACGATATACCCAGTAGGTTAAAGCTACGCGCGGCTTTGCTCCTACTGATCCTAGCCATTCTATCATATGCGTATCAGGTTCTCAGCATCGGCTGTTCAATATGGTCGTTCTTCTCGCCCGATAATCCTGAACACATAAGGCGCATCGCCGCATCGTTCTATTGGGATGTGTGCATCTATTTTATGGTACGTTCCCACAGCCCTGCGATCTTTCGAATCTCGAATTCTGACTTCTCGGCGTTTGAACAATGTTCAAATAAGCATCACAGGATGTGCTCTCACCACCGACTCGGCCGTGGTAGTCTGCAACCATCGCTCCCTTGCCGATTACTTCATGGTGGCGTTTTTGGCAAGATATGCCCAGATATCCGATAACGCTCATCGGTTGCCGCGCGTCAACTTTTTCTCGTGGTTCCTGATATGGAGGGTTCCCGGTGGTAGGCTTCTCCGTCACATGTATCGATGCGACGAGAACTGGGAACTCGAGCCAGATTATGCCGCGGCGGAAATGTCTAAGCTTGCGGGGAGCCCGTCTCCAGAGTGGATCGCTATTTTTCCTGAAGTCAATGTTTGGACAGCCGATTCATCAACTATGCAAAAACGCATGGCTCAACGATACTGCTTGCCCACGCTAGAGAATTTGCTTTACCCTCGCTACTCTGCAATGTACAATATCATTAGTGGTCTCTCAGCACTCGAAGAACACCCATTCCACACATTATACGACGTCTCGATATCCTATAGGGTTGATGGCCAAACCGAGCACACACGCTGCCCGATATCACCGACCCTTCTCGATGTCCTATGCAGCGACCTTCGGATCAGCGTTTTGATTCATGTCGAGCAGAAACGAATCGACAAAATACCGACTCGCAGGTCAAAGCTAGAAAGATATCTTGAAAGAATGTGGATTTTCAAGGATTCTGCGGTGCGGGAGCTCGACATCCAATCCTTGGAATTTGAAGAGGGAAACGTCGCCCAGCCCCAGCTATTTCACGAGATATTGACTCCGCTATTGAGATCTACCCAGACTGCAACGTCGTTAGAATAAATAGCAAATCATGCCTCTTGTATTTTGTGGATCGGCAAACTGTAAATTCGCGAGCTCTGCAGCTCGTCGCGCATCACCCTGTAGAAATGGTCCGCGAACTTGTCACCATTCATGTGCATCAAGAAATTCTCGTCGTGGGTAATAACAATCAACTGAAAGTTTTGCTGCTGCTTCCTGACCTCTATAATCTGATTCAATGCCTCTGCTAGAGATTCTGCGTTCTCTTGATCTAAATTCGTGGTAGGCTCGTCCAAAGCGATCATTCCACAGTTCACCCCGAAACACTCAGCGAGGGCGAGACGAATGAGGATACTGGTCAAAACTTTTTGGCCTGCTGAACAGCGGCCGCGCATGTCCAATTCATTGCCACTCTTATACATAACCACACGGTAGTTATATGACCGATTACCTTTTGTCTGCACGCTGTAGTCGCTTTTGATGGCGATCGACTCGATATCAGTCCCTTTATAAGTCAGGGACCACAATTCACCCAAAATGCGATTGATGCTAGCCATTTTGAGACTATGAAACTTCATGATGGCGTTGTCGAGTGCTTGCTGATAGGTGCTAATGTCATTGGATACCAACATATTTGTTTGTAACTTAATCCATTCTTCGTGGTATCGAGAGCCCACATTCTTGAAGTCCGTCTCGAGCTCTACCAGGAGAGATTTGACCTGGTCGCGGATTTGCTTGAGTTCTCCTGTTTTTCCAGCATGCGTCGCGTTTAGGGCCGCGAGTTTGTCCCTCAAATCACGGGAGCTCGCTTGATACTGTTCCTTGAGATTGTGGGCATTCTCAATATCAAGGCCTGAGAGCTTCTCTTCGATTTCGGAAAGTTGCGCGGTTAATGCGCGATAGTCCAAATTAGCCATTATATTATGACGAGTTTGGGAAGCAGCGCTGAGTTCCTGTTCAATGTGACGGACTTGGTGTGATAATTGTTGCATACGAGCTGATAACTCGCTCCTGATGGTTAACGATCGATCAATACATTGTGTATTCTCTTTGAGTTGGGGCAATATGTGTGTTTCATAGTGGCTCATATCACGAGCAAGCGACTCAACATTTTCGAGTAGCTCTTCGGTCTTTTTCGTATCTGCAAGGCTCGAGTCGATGACCTGGCGCTTTTCCATGTCATATTTTTCGTAATCATCTTGCAAGCGAGCTTTCTCCTTTTTCAAAATGATCAAATCGCGCTGTAGAGCCTCGGAGGTGGCGGCTGTATTCTGTATCGATGCCTCCACTTCTGCGATCGATGCTCTGAGGGTGCCCACATCAGAAGCTAGCTGTTCAAGCTTACTGACTTCCAACTGGATATCTTTGATTTTCATGGCTTCAATGGATTGTGTCTTTTCGAAAGATGCAATCGATTTTTCAATGTCCATGAGCTTGCGGCGAGCCGCTTTGGCTTCGACAACTATCGATTGTTGCTGTTTCTGCAAGTCGGCAGCAGAAACAATAGCCGTTCCATAGTACTCAATTTCCTGACGGAGCTGACTCAAATCACTTTGGGCTGAATTGATCTCACGCTGTATTCTGGATATCTCGCTCACCGGTTTGCGAAGTGAGTCGATAAGATCACACTTAGCTTTTACATCCGCCAGCTGTTTACTTTTGGTACTCTCTTCGGCTTCAAAAAGAACATACTCAGCCTCGAGATCGCTCGTGGATTCAGTAAGCTCCTCAATATTTCTCATCAAGTCGTGATACTCCGAAATGCGAGGGCCAATTGCCCTTACTGAAGTCAACTCGTGGTCAATCTGCTTTGCTTGCTTTTCAATTTCTTGGTATCTATCCTCCTTCGTAGTTGCCTTCAATTCGTTGATAAAAGTTTGGAGCATCGAGCCTTCGAAAGATCTACGGCACATCAAGCATTTGCCCAGAGTTTCGGCTGTTTTGATTGCGGTCTCGTTGAATTGTTTAGTGACCTCAAAAGTGTTGATATCTTCTGCGACATTGCGAGAGCTCAACTCTAAATCCGCTAGAACTTGGTCGTAAGTATCGATTTCATCCTTGTCAATTGCCTCGAGAATAGAGGCCAAACAGGCTTCCTTTGATTTGGACATTTTCTCGAGTTTCGTCGCGTTGGATTCGATCATGGACTTGATAGAGCCCAGTTTCATTGCCAGTTGCATTAGCTGCTCTTGAATTGAACGTAACTGTGATGTAGATGAGGAGATTGCATCGCTCAAAACTTGCTCGCATGTCTCTACATCAAACTTTGACCCGACCGTCGCCTCAAATTCACTACTTGTCGATCCAACCAAACTTCTCATTGCCATACCTCTGCCACTTATGGTCTCCTCCTTTGACTGGATGCTGGCGATGAGCCCCGCATGTTCGGTGCTGGTAACTAACTCCAGGGCCAAGTCATCGCTTTGATCATCGAGGGCAGTAAGCTTGTGTTCCAACTCGACTTTCTCCGATTGCAAATGCCCGAGTTGGCTGCTTTCTTTCAAAAGCTTAAATTTGTTTTCGCTCGCTCTGAGTTGAGTCTGCTTGAATTCGATTTCGCCCCCAGTGTTAGCGGCGAGCAACAATTTCTTCTTCAAATCCGCTAGCTTCTGTTTCTCCCGATCCCTAATTTGATTTTGATTGTCGCAGTTTTGCTGGGTACGCGTGATTGCGTCTGCTTTGCCTTGTATGACGAGCTGGCGCCGTTTTTTTTCATCATCGATTGTTGACCTCAAGCTTGTAATTTCTGCTAGACGCTGCTCGTAGTCCTTTCTGATTGCAATACCAAACTCGGTAAATGTGCATTCTGGAGTCCCAAGAGTAGAAGAGAATTGCGCGATTAATTCTCCCATTTTCATCGCATTGGCAGCATTCTCTGCTTCCTTTGCCTTCAAGGACCCTTCCAGTCTTAATAGAGTATTATGGTCGTTCGCATTGTTGGCCAATTCCTCCTCCAAAACAGACATGCTTTCTTTCGTCGCATTCAATTCGGACTCTCGCTCATGAGTATACTTGTCGAAATTTTCCTGCTTCTCAAGCAATACTTGGTAGGAGTCAGGCAATTCCTCGATCGAGTCTCTGAGCCTTTCTGCTTGCTCCAACTTCAATTTTTGTTCGTGGAAAAGGCGATCATGTTGCACGAGTGTTGCCTGAAAGTCCTGGTTCAAGGAAAAGAGATCATTAGCCTCGCGTTCATAACGGTCTATCTCCAAGGTAATTGACTCCAAATCGGCAGTGTATTGGTCGGCTTTGGTGGCCAAAGTGTGCAAACGGCTCTTCACTTTCTCGGCCCTATCCTTGTCTAGTTTCAAGTGGTCGACCCCTTGTTCCATTAGTTTGATGTTCACGGCCATATCTTTGCGGATAACCTTCAAGTTTTCCAACACTTTCGTATATTTTGAGGCTTCGAAGATATCATCGAACCGCTTTTTCAAAACAGAGGCTTCGCTGAGTGGCCAGAGACTGTCATCTTGATGACAAAACAAGACAAAATCTAAAACAGCCCGCGATGCACCCAAGTAAATTGGGGTTTGAGCGTCCAATTCAGCGTTCTTTGAAGATACACTCACCTTCTCGCCGCCTTGTATTATCAGTAACTGACCTTCTAAGGATTTGAAAGTATTTGCGACGACTCCGTTGCGGCCTTTCTTGCGTGTGAGCTGTACCGTACGCGTTATGATCATTGACTTTCCATTGGCATTTCTAAAAGCAAGCTTTACTTGGCCCGTGACATTACCTCTACCAGATATAGTGGGATCGTTGACAAAGGCACCGCCCTTTGAGTTGGGGGGTAAATCACCAGTAGTCGCGTACTTTAGACACTCAATAATGGTTGTTTTGCCACACCCATTCTGCCCACAAATGAGAGTAAGGGGGAATCCAAATTGAATGGTTTCCTCCTGCTCTGGCTCGAAAGCGCGTATTCCTTTGATGGAAAGCTTGTATAGACTAGACATGGCCTCGTGCGAGAAATGAACAAATGGCAGTCGCGTCCATATTTGCAGCACCCGCAGTAGAAATTCGGAGATCCCAATTTTTCCAGTGCCCCAAATGCCGGCAATTTGAGGCACAATATATTACAAGCTATAAAATCGAGGCCAAAAGTGTATATGTAGACGGAATGTATCTTTTCTAACTAATGGTGGTACCTGCTAATGCATCGGCAAGGTCATCTACGGCACCGGCCTTGCTGCGCAACTTCCGTTCCAACTCATCCAAGTCCAAGTCGCTTTCTAAAGTGTCTGCCTCCTCGTCATCGTCATCTTCCTCGTCACTATCCAATTCTTCCAATTCATCCAACTCATCTAATTCACAGGCCTTGTTAATCTGCAGAATGGCCTCTGCGTCTTCGGAGAATCGGTTACCATTAAGCTCAAGCGTCTCCAAGCTAGGGATCTTTTTATCCGTGATGGCGCTCGCCAACGCCTCTAAACTGTCTTCTTCTAATTCATTGTATTGCAACTTGACAGTCTTCAACTGTGGATGATTGCCCTCGCCCAAAGCTCTTACCACAAGGAGCGATCCGGGACTTTTAAGAAGAGCGTCATTGAGGTTGAGCTCACGTAAAGCTTCCCACGTGGGCAATGCCTTGGCGATCTGCTCACCACCAGTGGTAGTCAAAGTGTTGTCCTGCAAATCGAGAACCTCGAGCTTCTTATTGTGAGACAAACCTTGAGAAATCAATTTCGCGATTCCGGCAGGACGAATACCGTTTTGGAAAAGTCTCACCTCTTCCAAATCGGGATGGTTCCGAAATGCA
Source organism: [Candida] argentea (assembly GCA_030581555.1). Lineage (NCBI taxonomy): Eukaryota > Fungi > Ascomycota > Pichiomycetes > Serinales > Debaryomycetaceae > [Candida] argentea. Next base: position 54,379 of record JAKTTQ010000230.1, read on the forward strand.
ACGGCCAAGTGGTTTACAGAACCATTTTCCAACCGATTGCGACCACACACAAAAGTCTTGAGACTGGGGAGACCCTGTTGTTTTTTGGCGTCAGCCAAGTGCAAAAGCGATTCGCCGATACGAGATCCTGCGAAGGGACCCATACCATTGTTGGAAAGATACAAATGCTCCAAAGACACCGCCTTGCTCAAGTAGTCTTCGATGGGATCGATAGTCTGTAAGCCAAATGCGTTGTCACTCAAATTGAGTACCTTCAAGTTAGGCAACTGAAGAAGAGCAGGCAACAAATGATCGAGAGACTGAGGAATCTCGGTATTGAGTCTACCAGTATACAAATCAGAAAAGTCTATTTCTTCAATTGTATCGCGATGCAGCAACAAGGCTTTTGCGAGGGCGGCAGATGCATCAATGCCGATGGTGTTGCCGCTCAAGTCGATCTTCTTGAGACCAGAGGCAGCTTCGATCTCATCAACGTGAGTTTGAATACTCTCAGCTGTATCAAACTTGAGCTGTTTCCCCTTGAGCGAGAATTCATTTCCTTGAGACATCACTGGATGGAGCTCTTTTATTGCGAGAATAGCACCGGCATGTCTCAAGACCGCACTCCAGTGTGTATGTCATCACGTGATCTGAAGTCGTGCCCACGATCAAGACTGGTCGAAATGAAAATTTGTGCTGAGAGCGTCTTGAAGCATTGGACCCGTCTTTACACACAAGTTCGCACCAATGTCCGCCAGATTTGCCCCTGCTAGCGCTGCTACGCCAAGCACGAATCGTCTAGTCAACTTCTACAAGAGCCCGCTTTTCACCGTGGCTGTCAACACCTCTTTATTTGCCGCTGGTGTTGCCTTCGTTTCGTCGCCCTTGATGGAGATGTTGGTTCCTCAGTTATAAGCATCATGAAACCCCCGCAAAGCTTGGTTGTTTATAATATATGTAAATAGTCTGAACGTTTATTGATGACGAATATTTAATGAATGGCCTTCTCTATACGCCTAGTAGTTGTAGATTTAACATCTAAAACGGCTCCCGGGTCAGAGGAATATACACACCTCCTCAACCAGTGTGGGGGCGGCAAGAGGGGTGTCTTCACACACTGGGCCTCGGCTCAATACCCCTTTCGTGATCATGCTCATGTGCGTGGCTCCGATTCCGAAATTGCGGGGTACGCTCACCTCTTTTTTTAGTGCCGAGGATGCACGCCACATTTTTTACTCAAATATAAAAGAGGCAGCCGCAAGTTGCATGATCCTAAAGCTTTAGCCTATACTTCTCAACCCCACACTTTTTGAGAAATGAAAACTCTCAATGAACCTGACTCGCAGTCATGCCTTGCTATGGAACGCAATGCTAGTGCTTTTGACCCCGTGCGCATGAATTACTTTTTGGAAGGTTCTCAACAGCGTTCAGACGCCGTCCAGCGGCTTTCAATCCAGATGGACCGCGATCCTATTATGCATTCGAAGCCGTCCTATTATGATTTGAACACCAAGGAACAGCGAGAACTCACGGCAATTCGTATTAACCGTGCCTCTCGCTATTTGGAGACAGATACTTTTGAAGACTTTCAATTGCGATTATCTCTTATGGGTGTTTTTGACCCGCAATTATCCACTAGAATCGGTGTGAATCTCGGCCTCTTTTTGTCTTGTATCCGCGGATCGGGCACCAGTGACCAGCTCAACTATTGGGCTTTTGATAAAGGAACTTACCAGCTTCGTGGCATTTACGGTTGCTTTGGCATGACAGAATTGGCACATGGTTCCAATGTTGCAGGCTTGGAAACAACAGCCACATTTGATAAGGAAACCGACGAGTTCGTCATCAACACTCCTCATATTGGCGCCACGAAATGGTGGATCGGAGGTGCCGCGCATTCGTCAACCCATTGCTCGGTCTACGCTCGTTTGATCGTGGACGGCGAGGATTATGGTGTGAAGACCTTTGTGGTTCCTCTCCGAGACTCCAATCACGACGTGTGCCCCGGTGTCACCGTCGGCGATATTGGTGCTAAAATGGGCCGCGATGGTATCGATAATGGCTGGATCCAATTCTCGAGCGTCCGTATTCCCCGCTTTTTCATGTTGCAGCGTTTTTGCAAGGTTTCTCGCCAGGGCGAAGTTACAATGCCTCCATTGGAGCAGCTCTCTTACTCTGCACTTTTGGGTGGTCGGGTGACCATGGTATTAGACTCTTACCGCATGATGGCCCGAGTCTCAACCATTGCATTGCGTTATGCCATTGGCAGACGCCAGTTCAAGTCAGGAGAAAACCTGTTTGAAACTCAATTGCTCGACTACCCCTTGCATCAGCGCCGCTTGTTGCCATACTTGGCAGCATCTTATGTCGTTTCTGCGGGTGCCTTGAAAATCGAGGACACCATCAACGAAACCCTCGCACTGTTGGATATCGCTGTGAATGAAAATGATATGCTGAAGGTAATGAAGTCGATCGTGGCCATGAAACTGCTTTTCATTGACCTGGGCTCCCTCAAATCAACTTGCACGTGGCTCGCGGCCGAATCCATCGATCAATGTCGCCAAGCTTGTGGCGGCCACGGATACCTGGCGTATAACGGCTTTGGTAAGGCTTATAACGACTGGGTCGTTCAGTGTACATGGGAGGGAGACAATAGTGTGTTGGGCATGTCGATTGGTAAGCCCATTATCAAGACCGTTATGAACGTGATGGAGAATGGCAAGCCTGTTAAGGGATCCACCGCCTTTTTGCTGGATGCCAGGAAATATGTGGGTCTGCCCGAGGCACAGGATGCAATTGTATTGAAAAACGGTGACGATTCTTATGACTTGAGATTGGTATTGAAGATGGTGGAGGTCGCCATCATTCGTGTCGCACATGAGGCTGCCAAGACCGCAAAGGCAAACAACAACATGGATCTCGTTGCAAATGAAATGTTGATCATCAGCAAGCTCAAGTGCCACCACTACTTGTTGACAGAGTATGTCAGACGTTTGGACCTGATCGATCCTGCCGACGCTTGCTTGAAAAAGTACTTGTTGCTTATGGGCCAGCTCTTTGCGGCTACCATTGTTATTGATAAGTTCACCGGCACTTTGTTGACCCACAACGTAGCAGCCACTAGCGCTGTTGCCCAAGTTTCGGCGACCGTCATTCCCAATTTGTGTGCCCAGATCCGACCGCAGGTTGTGGCCCTCACCGATTCGTTCCTTATGCTGGACACCATGATCAACGCTGCGATTGGCTCGTACGATGGAAACATCTACAACACTTATGTCAAGACCGTCCAAAGTGCAAACCCGCCATGCAATACCAAAGCGCCATACTCGGCAGCGTTGGAGGCTATGTTGAACCGAGACCCGCTTGAGGTGCGTGACCGTCACGAAAAAGCTGGAGAGGCTGCTACAAAGTTGGCAAAGTAATCCATTATCCTGCGATTTACCTTTTGACCCTATGTAATAACCTCAAATCGTTCATGTATAGCTCCATCTAGGCGATTGAATTCAAAAGAGTTGAAAAGCTGTGGTACTCAATTAGTAGCGCTGGGGCCTGACTGGATCTAGTGGCACCACGATCAAGACACTGCGGCCTTTTGGGACTTATTGTCACCGACACGGCATCGGCCAAGGTATTAAACTTTTTAAGGAGGGCAGCTCTATCGTCGACGCCAAACGTAAAATCCTTGGCATGAGTGCGGATCGAAGCGGTCTGGGCGCTGCGCCAGGCAGTAAAGCTCGTGTAAATACGTGCAGCTCTCAACATTGTGATGATGTTCGGTGGGTCGAGAGGTTAGGCTTTTCTAATAGGTCGCTCCCTTATGTCAAGGTATTCAATCACATATAGGCAACAGATCCCAAGAGATCGATTCTGCTCCACCGTGTTTCTCACGTTGAACTTCCCAGAGGCGTCCGCCCACATTTGTAGCGTTGGCAAGACTTGACACGACACTTACGATTGTCACTCGTCGATACGATAGTGAATGTGGATGCCGTCATCGAACGCTCATTTGATTACCATACGGCTACCTATTCTCGCGGTTTCTCAGATTGGGTTGTCACCATACATCACCCACCCAATCGGGAGAGCCTTGTCGACCAGATCAATCAGAAGACAACTACGCAATAAAATACGGGTCTCTACAAACTCCTGAAGCTATCAACCGTTTACTAATCCGGTAAGATACGGTGTAATTGCCGGCCAAAAGCACGTAGCAGTGCGTACTTTTCCTGGTGTGTCTCTTTGCGGCACATCGTCTTTTGCAACTGTCTGCGAGCTGCGGGATTCCCAAAATAGGAGTGCCAGCAGTCTTGATAAGCGGTCACGAGGAAAAATGAAATCGAAGGGCTAAATATCGACAACTCCAATTCTTTTTCATCCTACTATCCGCTACACTACAACACTTGTACATCATGGATAGCGAGAAGATTGTCGCGGTCATCTTGGCCCTTTTTTTGCCCCCCTTAGCTGTCTTCATGAAATGCGGCATCTCCGCCACCTTCTGGATTAACATTGTGTGTTGCATCTTCTTCTGGTTCCCCGCCATCTTGCACGCTCTCTACGTTGTGTTGAAGGATTAAACTAGTCAATGAAGTCTGAAGCGCGAGGACTGTATTCCCTTCCTTTGTATTAAACATATACTCGAATAAATTCCAATCCTTTCTTTCACTGTAGTCAATAAGCTGGCCCGAAGCGATTGAATCCTCGTGAGTATTGCGAAAATGATACATAGCAACGTGCCTTCTCAGCACTGGCCTCGATACGTATACGCCGAAGGCAACTATTTGATGATTCTTCTTCGATGACGGCGATTCAGTGTTTAGATGGGATTCAGTGTTTAAATGGGTTGCAGTGTTTAGATGGAACTTAGTGTTTAGATGGGATTTGGGGTTTAGATGGGATTCAGATTTCAGATGGGATTCATGCAAGACAAATCTGTTGACCTGACTTGTCCACCCAGCTGTTACCCTCGGACTCTTATTCCGAAACGATCTACGATATCCGCCAGGACCCTGCCAGGGTCGATGGAGCGGGGAAGAAAAAAAAGCTTATTTGTGGCACCAGAGGCCTTCGTATCTCGCTAAGATCTCTGTCTGGAAGTACGTAGTCACCCTTCCACTAATTCCTTCAGGAGTGAGTCGATCGACGACGCTGATTGCATCGGCTTCACATTTTCTGTGTAGGAAATATTTGCTGTCTTGCATGCATATGGCCGTCGCGTGACGGGATGCTTGGCAGGGTGCTCCAATAGATTATCGAAAATAGCATGTTATGGATAGGCGAAATTAAAGAGATGCGGCCACCAAGCGAGAGTTCGTGTAGATCGGCTCATCGATGATCCGGGGACGCCTTTTTTACTTCTACGTAGGATCAAATGGTAATTCGTCATTGCCCAGACTTTTTTTTTTTTTTGACTCTGGTTGATGACAGATCGATCTCGGTCAGGATCTTATAACCAACCCCCCCCTCCAATTGAAAAATTGTTTGGGTTCCCGAGAGAGTCTCATCACAGGTGAAGATGCAGTTTTTGGCAGCCTCATGAAATTGAAATTCATTAGCAGAAATTCCCCTAGTTTGTGCGCCGCCCCTAAATAGTATTTTCGAAACAGCGAAAGAGATGGCTTGAGCGGGATTTGGTTTAATCGTAGCTACATATGGCTGCTCTCTTAAAATTCTATCGAGGAAGTAAATTTGAAAGCATGCGATCGAGATCTTGACTAAACCAGCCAAGCAACACAATCGATATTCAAACTGAATTTATCGGTTCCAGGAGCAGGTAGGATGACAAGCGTATGCGTAGAACTAGAATTCTAGAGAACTATTCCTCCATGCACCCCTCTGCCTCTCACGAGGAAGTCGCGACTTATTCCCGAGGTAGAATCACAAAATACGTGCCCGCCTCAGGCCTCGCAGTTAGCAATTGCTCACAACCGTGGGCATTTCAAGATTCGATCACAAAGACACAAAGAGTATAGGCCTAAAATATGTGGCACGATGGCTGGAAAGAGACAGGAAATATCGCAGGCGTCATGGAGATCCTATTGTTCGCTGATGCGCTGTTGTGTGCCATGACTAAAGATTGCGTGATACTTGGATGTGATTGGCGGATCGGAATAGGATGAGCTTGGTCTTCAGTTTTAGGTTGTGACACATCTAAGCCTCGTAATAATAATTCTCAGATAACGCTAGTGGCCGAAACCGTATAATCGCCGTCGCTTCCACTTAACATTTTCAACTCCATCGCACACGGTCAATTGTTCTGGTACAATACCTCGGTGTGCTCAGAATGACCGCTATTGATCTGTCTCATTCGAAATCTACTCCACAAGCATGCTTCTCCTTCACCAAAGTCCCCGTCCCTCTTTGCCCACCTAAAGTCCTGCCAAGCAGCGGTGGCGCCACACTCCGTCTTCATTCCAATATATCTGATATCATACCCTCTCGCCCTGCTGGTCATCCGCGCAGTGGCCCCTTTTCTGCCGCGCAATGTGAGCCTGTTCTCGTAGATGACGACTACGATAATCACATTCGATTTCCTCGTATCAGCAATCTGCGCAACTATGTGCATACCAACACTCCGCGCAAATTGCTGGTAGGACAAATCAGTTCCCACTCAAGCCAAGGTCTGGATTCGAAATACACTCCCGCAACATTTGACTTGGCGGCACCTCTTCGCCGATACTCCGTCGCCGAAGAAATCCCAAGGGATGCTAGCATTCTGGAGTATGTCGCTGACAATTACATGTATACGCGGGGATCTCTGGACAAGCTCGAGAAACTTACGCCCCAGCGAGTGCGCAACAACCCCAGTGTTGATCTGGCAGTGACCGTACTGACTGCCGCATGCGATAGGGCGAGCATTTCAAGCGGCAAGTGGAGTTCAACCGGTCTCTACGAGATGAAAAAGCCATTAATTATGCCTGCTGTGTTGCGTCGGAATGACACCAGTGTTTCTTTAAACGCCCAGTTGGACGCACGCACGCTTCAAGACTTGAAAAGTTACCGGGTCACCACTGAAGAGCCCATTGACCCGCTCGATCCGGTATCGAGTGGACCGCATTCGACCGCAGCCACCTTCAGTAAGAGTAGTAGGGTATCGAGCGTCAAAGATATGATGGAGGTATCTCCTCCACCATCTTTCTGTGGAAGTCGACAGCGTAAATCAACTTTCACGACTGAGCCTACCCATGCCCACTGGCAGTCGAATTGTGGCTCGAAAAATCACTGCACGCGATGTCTCAAGACTTTCCACGGAGCTTTGTGGTCGCGATTGAGGTCGTGGTGGGATATGCAACCGAGCATCGTCGACAGCAAACATCATTGTCGTTTTTGTGGGTTTATGGTGTGTCGCGATTGCCTTGCCCAAAGCGAATTGAGTCACCCCGAGGCGCATGAAGCTATAGTTCTTGATGAGGGCGCCCGATTCGTGGTGCCTATGCATACCCCGGGTGAGACCGAGCACCCACTCGCCAACCCCGAAAATTACAATCTAGTCAAGATATGCAAGCACTGTGCGCAAATGTACCGCCATGTTATCGATGTTCTTAATGAGCTGGCAGCAACGCATCATGCGCATTCTGCACCGGAACGAGGCGCCCACGTATTTATTGAGAATCCGCATATTGCTAAAATGACGCAAACTTATTCGAACCCTCAACCGCATGTCATCCCATCAGATTTCAAGCGCCAATCTGTGGCTGAGGAATGGACCTGGAGTTCTTTTTGAGATGCGAGGTGTTCGAAAGGTCAGGCAAGGCTCTTTTATACAACTTTGTCGGTCGCAAGCGAGACTCCCATGCCGATGTTATTTTAACCGGATTCACGACCCCCCACATATTCCGTGACCGAATTCCCAACCACCACAATATCAAATTTAGACATCGAGATCACATAAATCTTGATTGTCACACACACAGCCGTTTCCTCGACTCAATTCAAACCACACAGAGTGTGAGCTCATGACCACATTCCCAAATACGAGAGCACGCTCGATGAACAGCCGCGACGCGACCTCTTTCGAAGATTTAAGTGATGTGGGCATGAGTGACAGGGAATGCGGCCACCACTTCCTCAACCTTGAGACTTCAATTCAAACATCAAGATCATGTAACACCTACCCGAAAGTCGGGGACGCCAGTGATTATCATATCTTTTCAAATAAACAATTTTGCATCAACATAAACCGATAAACTCAACCCTCTGAATTCAAGCCAAACCTTCCTTGTTAATCTCTAAACAATAAGCCCCCCCTAGACCCCCTTTTCTGATGAATTTAACTCAAATAGGAAAGAGTTTGGCGCGATACCTGCACATGCGCCCTTGTACCCGTTGCGCGCGCGTCAAAACAGCGCACAATAATTACCTTGCGAGATTTTCGATCAATACTACACTTCCTACTCACCGTATACTGAAATACTCGCCTGGCCTCAACTCCTCCATCTGCCAGGTATCATGCAAAGACCCTCTGCTCAATACATTGGCCTGAGCGAGTCGCTTAGGCCTCTATCCCTGTCGAACCCATTTCGGAAGCACACAACCTCCTCCCTGGTACGCGAGCCGCCCCGCCCTACATACCACCGCAATGGCCTGTCGCATCTGGTCAGATCCAACGGCAGTAATTTCGAGGAGTGGGTCCGCAAAAATCGGGACCTACTTGCATCTTCAGATGAAGACGATCTAAACCTGGACACGGCTAACTTGAACGAAGCCAGTGCCTCCGCCCTGTATGATGACGAATCTAAATTCCAACTCTCGGCGCGCAATCAAACGAAACCACAACCACCATTCTTACCTAAACAGCCTGTCCGAGCAGGAAGTGACTCTTCAGTCAGCTACTCTGAGTATGTGTTTACTTTATTCTGCCAAGCCTCTGCCAACAGTGTGGCTCGATGACGCGCTCGCCTCCTCACGTCAGATGTGGGGGGGCCACAGCCTCATCATCCGGTCACGTGATTTGGGATCTCCGATTCCTATTTTCATTTTGACTGGTGTAACCGCAATCAAGTCACGCCCGAACGCACCAATTGAGTCTTCGGTCCAACCTTGTGACTTGTGATCATTGCGATTGTTTGCCACATTGTTGCCAGATACACTTGCGTGGCTTTTTTTCTTTTCATACTAACAACATCCCAGTCGAAGAATGTCCAATAATCCCTTTGCCTTCGCTCTTGACGAGCCGGTACAAAGCGGAACTTCTTCTCAATCCCATCTCAATCGTGACCGTGATCGCGAACGTGAAAGGGAACGTGACCGCGAAACCTCACACGAGTCTTCCCGTCTGTCTAGAGAACACCGCCAAGACCACACGCTGTCGAAGGAGTCTCGTAAGGCGCCCCCTAGACCTCGTAAAGATGTTCTTGCGCCTCCTGCCTACGATGATGTGACTGGCTCTCGCTCGAAACTGGGCGAGTATCCACGTGAGAAGCATCATTCAAGCTCAGAGCATCGCCTGCGCTCATCACGCACGAGATCTCATTCCGATACCCCCAAGCCTTCCTCAAAACACCTGTCGAAATCAAAGCTGCTGAAAAAGAAGGTCAGCCCCGAAGTCTTAAAGTCAAAGAACTTGGACACTATCGATAAATTGGACGTGACTGCGTTCTTCGGAGGCGGGTTTCACCATGATGGCCCCTTTGACGCTTGTACCCCTCACCGCAATAAAAATAGCAAGGTAGCTCCGGTTAAAGCATACGCTATTGATGGCCCCAATAATTGCATAAAGGGTTTGAGCGGGGCTCCAGACCAATCAGAGCAAATGAACTTGGCGTTCGGCAAATATTATGACGATGATGCACATGGTATCGCGACCATTTCCCCCTCCAAAATCCAGCACCCATTACAAGCAAATCCAGCGCTCTCGGAATCTTACCCATCAATAATCAATTTTGACTCGCAGAGACTGGCGCAGCCCATTCATGGGCCCGCGACTGCTGGACTTGGATCTACAACCTTTGTTGATGGTGGGCCAGCCCCGCGCGCCGCACAGGACGATATGTTGTCGCCGTCGCGAACAATGAGCCGCAAGAAACTGTTGGTACATCGATTGCGCAAGAATAGCGGGTCCAATAGTGCGGGCACCCCCGCAGAGCCTCAATACAGCTCTCTTCGCCGGTCATCTCATGACCCGCCTTCGTTCGCAAACCGGAGGCGCTCGTCAGATAACAGTGACGACTTTATCGAAGAACGTACCGGAAATTCGTTGCTCAGCCGTGTTAAGAGTTTGAAAGTAGGTCGCAGGTGATCTATATAAATCAATATATTAAGAAGAGTTCATTTTTCATTCAGCAGTCGAGTTCACTAAGGTGATAAACTGAGATCCCGCAAGAGTCTGGGCCCACAAATGCCGCTTGTTTATCGACTCTGGAATCGAGCCTTCAATCTCTGTGATGAAGTTACCATGAAATTGGTCGTCCATCACATGATGTCGTAGTTTTTTTTTTCAAGACCCAGGCAACCTTGATTAGCACTCGTCACCGTATATCATGTTGAGGTTCGCTAGTGCACGTACGGTCTCCGCTAGGCGCTTTGCATCATTCACACTTCCCGCTGTGGTTACATTAGACTCTCTCAAGTCGCGCAATGCCGACTTTGAGGGCTTGTTCTCGAAAAAAACTGTTGATCAACTATGGTTCGGGCGTGGCCAGGCTTTGGTCGATGGCTTGAACGAAAGCTTAGACCAGGCGGAAACGAGTAAGGACTCTGACGTCTCTGCCAATGGATTGCTTCCTTTGATTCATCATAGCATCAGTCGTCCGGAGCTTTTTGGTGTCTACTCGTATGCAAGTCTTCTCTACAATCTGCAGTTCTTTTTCGAGGGCTTGAAAGAGCTGGCGAATCCTAGACCGCTCGAAATCGCCTCCAAAGATGCTATATTGGAGACTCCATCCACACAGTACTCCAATGAGCCTGCCGACGCTGACTTAAAGGCGTGGATTGTCGACAGTTTTGGATCCGTCCGCGAATTTCGCACATTGCTCCTCAACTCCGCCCTTGCCATCAAGGGAGATGGATACACATGGCTAGTTGCCGAAAATTCGTTGGGGGAATCGCATTTGCGTCACGAGCCCAGCACCTCGCAACCAGGTCTGACCATGGAACCTGTATTTTACAATATGGCTGTTGCAAACACTTATAACTCCGGTACCGTCGACGATTCGTTGCGATCGGGACAAGTTTATCGTCTTATAAAGCAGACTGAGGCGAGAATCCAACTTCTCCGTGAAAAACAATTGGAAAATGCCACAGACGAAATCAATCACGAAATTGAAACGTTGCAAGCAGAAAGTAACCAGTTGCAGTTGGGTACTGTCGAGGAAGCATCCTACATGACTCTGTTCAACGACAAAAAATTGGTGCCTCTCCTCTGTATCGACGCATCCATGCGCAACTACTTGCTTGACTACGGTGTCTTTGGCAAGCAGCGATACTTGGACAATGTATGGGAGAGCATCGATTGGAGCGTTGTCGCCCGCCGCGCGCCTCTCCGTAGCAAACAAGCTATCAGAATGATGGGCATGTGAGGCGGCATTCGAGTATGCTCGCATGTATATATATTTTAGAAAGAGCATTCAAAGCATTCCTGTCATTAATATAATTTCCGTCAAGGCTTGGACGTCTACGACCAATCTTCCAGAGCATTCCTATTTTTGTGATTTTCGGTTATAAACAAACTTCCCCGGCAAACGAGGTACGAACGCATGCATCTTTACTATAGTGAAAGGTGAGTCGAGCGCTCAATTTCGCAGTGTGGCTTTCGGTTTTCTATACTTTGCAAGAGACCGTTTCGACAATTTTCTCTCTCATTATACTCCCTTCATAGCCTCGATTCCAAGTCTGAGGCCAACTTCATTTCGCAACAAGGGGCCGAAATCTAATGTCGTATGATGGATTTGTGCCCAATCAGAGATAGCCAGAAAATCATTTTCCATAGAGTGGTTGACGAGACCGCAACATGGGTTTTTCCCGTTAGCGCTTTAGCCAAGCAGGTATCACTAGCGCACCGCACTCTAGGCTCAAAATATCAAAATGCCAAATTTTGGTGTCCTGAAGCATGCCATTTTTTTCACCTTCCCGATAGGCTTCAAATGAGATCAAGTGGTTCGCGTGTAGGGAACATGACGGCACATGGCGCACGCAGAAGCGGGCATCTAACAGGCAGACGCGGAGTTGCATGAGTGGAAGTCCCGACAGAATCAGAGTGGCTTAAAACGCGTTTTCGGTGGGCCAAGTCAAGAAGTAACCTGGGCAGGAAAATTTAGAAAGATGCAGCGATACCGTGGAATTGTGGCCGAGATTAACGGCGAGAAATTGAGGATCTTCGACAATGCCAGCTTGCATCAAGTTGAGCGCTTCCGAGAACAAAGACACAATTGAGCTCAAGCTCTTAGCTGAATCAGTCTATCTGAAGGAGGAGACTCGCATACTAATTCTTGAAATGGCAACACTTATAAGTATTTTATATCCATTGAATGAAACCTTTCATGGAGTAGTGAGCAAATGTCATACGTGCTATAGTGAGTAGAACCCAAATTTGTGATGTGCATCGTCCTTGAAGACTTCCGTGAGCAACGGAGCACGTCATTGCTTCGCACACGATCAGAATCTGTCTCGGAACTGTAAAAAGATTGCAGACACAATGCCGCCATCATAACTTACTTCTAGTGACTCCGCTTTGCATCCTCGATCCCAATAGTCGACGACCAATATGTTTCCGTAAAAATTTCAATATAGCTGTGCGCCTCGGAGATTCATCTCCGTCGCACTTAAACATTATGAGAGCTGATCGAAAAGGAAATTCGTGATCGATGAATCTAATCATGCCGGTTTCTGCCACGTCTATCTCATTAAACTTCATGCGGTGATGTCGGGAATGGCGTAACCTCGAGTTCCAACAAGACCCTTTGAAGGCGGCATATGAAAAACTGCTGTTGAGCATTTATTTCACGCCGCGGCCAATCAAGGTACCACGATTCTATTGGCTGACATTATTTCTGCGGCTAGCTTCAATGGGCAGGGGAAATCAGTGGCTAACGGGTACACCTGAGAAGATTATATCTAATATTGCGGCATGGATCAATACTCCAGTTAATGAGCTCTATGCAGGTATTGCCCAACCCTAGCCGGCTTTCGCGAGATTCGACATTTGCCATAATGAGTAGCTTGTCGGAACCGCGCGAGGAATGTATAGCACTGTGCCCTTTTGAGATCGCTGAATTCTGAAGATCTAATGGGAAACACCCCATTCACCGATGAGGGTCGAGCCGGCGACCTACATCCGTGGCTGACTTTTCTTCAAGTCGCAACCTTGACGACTGCGCCATCCTGGCACGCTGGAATAGGACAGGCGTTGTTTTGAGGTGCCTCAGTATATTAAGCCTCCAATTAATAAAAACTTAAATCTCTCGGCTCCAGAGCAAAAGCAGGCATATTCGAACATGCCCAAAGATGCGCCCGGATAAGCATTTCCTCGTGATGCAATCAATTGTTCAACCGGCACAGTCAAACCTGGAATAAAGGCACATTTCGTTTCGCCCGATATCTCCGGTTTGTGATAGCAGTGACATTTCGTGAGGTATCGGAGCGATATCATCGTCAGATTAATCATCTTTCGACTTTTCATACCTTAAGACAACCCCGAGAATTAATATTACACGGCTGTCTCGCAAAAGCCAATTTCGAGATTCAGTCCTTAGCACTGTAGAGTTTCTCTGAGATCCCCTGAATGAATCCAATAATCGAGGGACGACGGACGTTTGGTTGTTGACCACCGCATTGAGACTCCTCTCAATCATATATCCGAGACGCTGGGCGACGTGTTGATGCCATCTTTATGGTGATTTTTTCTCTCGTCGAAGAGTGATTATTAGCGGCCTTATTCCCTATCATTCTCTGGAATTTGGCTCATCTGGCAGACACACGGCTCGAACTTACTCATACACTCTCCCATCGAGACTAAATCATATCACCGTTGAGTGTTATGGTGCGATCGCTGCCCACCTTATCCGGAAACTATCAGAACCACCGGTGATTGCTATGACACGCTTCCGGGATGAATGGATCATGCTATCGATGAAAGCCATTTCTGGCGAAATCAAGGTCTTTCAATTGCCTCCAACTCAGACGAGTGAAAGTGCCAATCGGCTCCCCGCAAAGAAATCGAAATCAAGCATGAGACCGTTAGCAAATTCGTTTCTCTATACGGTGTGTCACAATATGTGGGAATGCCAAGCGAAGCGCCATATACTCTCAAGAGCTCGTTGCAGGATTTGATCCCGCAAATAAGTCGCCGCCATCGCGTCTTTCTCCGCGAGGAACTGAGTGTTATTGGAAGGCGGAACTGCTGACTTCAACGCGGGGTCAAGTATCGAAATGGGCGACCAGGGAGGAACTTTGCGGATGATAGAAGCGCTGGCTTGCTCCTGTGTAAGAACGGCTCTTGGCGACTTTCTTCCGATGCTACCGAGTAGGTGATATGAGTGAATCGACGATGTATCAGCATCTTCGATCGATCGTAATCGTCGATGAATCGGGGTCATTGATAAATAGAGGCCGTTCGATAAAGGGAATCATTCGCTGCTTCTAACAGTCGCAACGCCGCTCTCGCCCGTTAAATTCAAAAGGTGTTGCCTTTGAGTTGCACTTTATCCACCTAAGTTTACGCGCCGAAATTCTAAATTTTCCTCAATGAATGCGCAGAATCCTGAGTGATCTACTTCTTCTTTGCTTGCAACGCTTGAATGCAAGAAAGATGTATCGATCATCCACTAATGATGCTCATCATAATGATAGACCACATTCTACAGACTTGGCTCCCTTGCTTCAGTATGATGGCTTGTTTAAACGCGAAATTGCTATCACAAGCTCTTTGGCTCAAGTCCTCGAAGCATGACAGTCCTCACTGGAAGAAGTGTTGTGAGACGAACCAGCGCTTACAAACCTAGGCGGCATTTGAGTATGCTTATTCTCGTTTAATGAGAAGCACGCATGGCAATCCTGACGTTTACATACGTTTATTCAAGGTTTTAACGTCCACATCCAATTTTCGAGAGCATTCAGCGCTCTGAAGGTTTCAGCTATGATTGATATTGGCTTGCAAATGTCCCATTCAGAGCATTCTCCAGGGTTGTGGAAGAGGGCAAAAAGTAATGAATCCGACGCGGTTCGAACGCGTGCATCTTTACGATAGTAGAACTTGAGTCTACCGCCTTAACCACTCGGCCACAGATCCAGTGAAAATTGGCTCCGATACGGGGAGTCGAACCCCGGTCTGCTCGGTGAGAGCGAACTGTGCTAGCCGTTACACCATATCGGATAATTTATACGGTTAAAAGTGGTGAGAGGCTGACATGACGTAGTAACAACATGTTTCGCAGCTTTAACCTTCCGCCTCACAAGCTCAATAAGGTTCACTCATCTAGATCCTGTTTCCGGACAATTGCTGATAAAGAATACATACCGAAGGATGTCGTCTTCCTAAATCTACTCTGTTCATCGGATAATATGCATGTAGCCATCGGGCATTCAAATTGAGATCACGACAGTGATCGGTCAGGACCTTTTTGTAATATCGACCCTGGACAAAAGTCGCCCAAGACTGGGAACTTATCATTCAGCATCGATCGGTTGGCAATCTTCCTAAGAGATTGAAAAGTGATTGAATCCTGTCATTCTCATCTAATAAGTATAAAGTCGGTTCATTATTACGGGGCTAGTAGCATTTAGCATGTAAATTCTTTTCTATCTTCAGCTCTTGATTACCTGCTTCACCTGCTTTTCCACTTCATCGTAATCGTCCGTTTGAATTCCAATGATGGACAAGTTACCAAAGTAGTTCTCAATACCCTTCAAGAGCTTGAATGATCTCTCGTCGTGAACAAACGATATGGCGACACCGACGCGACCGAATCGGCCAGTTCGACCAATACGGTGTAGATAAGTGGATGGATCTGGGCGGCCCTCACGCGTCACAGGGACGTCGTAGTTAACGACCATTGAGACAGCAGGTATATCAATACCACGGGCTAAAACATTAGTGGTGATAAGAACCTTTGAGCGGCCCTCGCGGAAATCATCAATCAAGCGATCTCGGTCGGCAACGTCCAACCCACCGTGCATTACCAGACAAAGATGGCCCTCGGCAGTCATTCTAGCGTACAAGGTATCCGCAGTCTTTTTCCTTTCAGTGAAAACAATGGACGACCCAATAGTAAGAAGTGAGTACAACTCGCACAAAACTTCGAATTTATGGTTTTCGCTATTGCAATCCATGTACATTTGCTTGATCCCGTCGACATTTAGTTCTTCTTGCTTCAACTCCATGGTGTTGGCATTAGGAACGAGCTTTTGTGCGTATTCGCGTACTTCGTCGGGGAAAGTGGCTGAAAACAAGACGAGTTGGGCTGACTGAGGCAAGGTTCTTTTGATCCGAACACAAGAATCGGCCAAACCAGGAGCTTCTAACATGTTATCTGCTTCGTCCAAGACCCACACCTTCACTTGGGATGGATCAATCTTGCGTTTGCGGATAAGATCAACCATCACGCCAGGAGTTCCTATCAAGATCTGTGCGTTCGTGCCTTGCCCACGGCCAAGCAGCTCTGGTACAACCAATTGATAGGTGACCTTGGTATACTTCCCCATAGTCTGAACAACTTCCATGGTTTGTCTTGCCAATTCACGAGTAGGAGCGAGACATATGCATTGAGGGCGATGAATCAGCTCATCAACGCGTGACAACATAGTTAAGGAGAATGCTGCCGTCTTTCCCGTACCACTCTGAGACTGGCCAATCATGTTACGGGGAGGGTTGGAGAGGAGAAGAGGCAATGCCTTCTCTTGGATTTTACTTGGTTTGCTGTATTTCATAGCAAACAATCCATTCAAAAGCTCCTTAGAAAGACCCAATTCCTCAAAAGACTTGACAGAGTAAAGTGGAGAGTCCGGGTCCGCCTGCATGTCTGCCAACTTAATTTTAACTTCATAAGTTGATTTTATCAAGTTCGACGTTTCAACTTCATCCACCTCTGAATTTTCCTCGGCAGTGGACGGTGACTTCTCTTCATCGACCACGGCTTCGGCGTTATCTTTAGATTCCTCCTTGGCTTCCTCCTTGGCTTCCTCCTTGGCTTCCTCCTTGGCTTCCTCCTTGCTTTCCTCCTTGGCTTCCTCCTTGCTTTCCTCCTTGCTTTCCTCCTTGCTTTCCTTCTTGACCTCGGTCTCGGGTTCAACGACGACGATTTCAGCTTTCACGTCGTCCTTCTTCTCGGATTTCTTTTCATCGGAGCCTGTCTCCACAGTATCCTTGGCTCCGGCCTCTTCAACTACTGGCTTTTCGTTATCATTGGCAACAGATTTTTCTCCGTCTTCTTTGGCAAGCAGATCAACGAGATCTGTGAGGCTCTTTTCAGGATTCGATGATTTATCGAGTGAGAGAGAAGCGAGTAAATCCGATGGATCCTGTTCGGGGATCAGTTTCTCAGTAGAGTCTTTGTCTACAATTGGGTCCTTTTTGATAGAAAGTGAAGCAAATAAGTCTGAAGCGTCCTTGTCGGTGCTAGTCATAATCGCTTGTCGTAGTCAAAACATCGACTGTTGAGATCTACAAAATGTGAAAAAATGCGCTCGAACGGTTTGGCTGATCACGTGCAAAGGAGGGGGTTAGCTGCCTGTGTCGCATCGCAGCTATCTGTGTGAGTGACTCTTGCCGAAAGGTTAACAATATTACCGTATGAGTTGTAGACGTATAAATTCATGATATGCTAATGATATCGATTCAGCCGTAGTGAAGTGTGATCACTGGTAAGTAGATCGACCGATTTCTACGCCTCATCCCCCGGGCGATTCGTTCTTGTCGACTCGCAATCTTTCTTCGCAATGCAAAGATAAATGTGTTTTCGGATACGGACGCTCTCTAGTATTCAAATCGATCCGCCGGTGTCGATCTACACTATCTAGATGGAACGAGACTGAAAATCGAAATTCGCGGTTTTTTTCACCCACGCGATCATCTTACGCAAGCCCCGATTAGGTCCTGGGGATTATCATGGTAACAAAATCCCTAAGACAAGGCTCAGCCATGCTGCCTCCTCTGGCTGCCAATGAGGGTGTCTCATCAACCTATTCCCTCCGAAACATTTGGGTCGTGTCCCTTGCTTTGAAGCTATTGTTGATGGTCGGTTACCATTCAACTGACTTCGATGTGCATCGCAACTGGCTCGCAATCACAAATAATCTCCCACTTCGAAATTGGTATGTCGAAAATACTCTGCAATGGACGCTCGATTATCCTCCGTTCTTTGCATACTTTGAGTGGTTTATATCACAGTTTGTACCTCCAATCGTTCAACGTGATGGCTGTTTGGATATTGTCGAGGTTGGTCAATACGGGTTGCCGACCGTCTACTTTCAACGCGCGCTGGTATTGTTAAGTGAACTTGTCTTATACGTTGCATTACAATGGTACATCGACACTTGCTCGACCATTCAAGAAAAGCGACGCGCGTACGTCGTCGCCTCCAGTCTTGTTATCTCGCCTGGCCTCTTGATTGTTGACCATATGCATTTCCAGTACAATGGAATGATGTATGGCATTTTGGTATTATGCATCAACCACGCAAGGCTTCACAATTATCTCATGGCCGGATTCTGTTTCGCCGTCTTGCTTTGTTTCAAGCATATCTATTTGTACTTGGCCCCGGCAGTTTTCGTATTCTTGTTGAGAGCATACTGCCTAAATTTACATTTCGAAAAAAGCAAGACATATGCGGACAATATTGTGGGATTAATCAAATGGCGAAACCTGCTCAAGTTGGGTTCGGTGGTACTCGGTGTGTTTGCAATCGCTTTTGTTCCGTTCGCTTGGTACGGGAAGTTGCCCTCTTTGACAGAGCGCTTGTTTCCATTCAACCGTGGGCTTATGCATGCGTATTGGGCACCCAACTTTTGGGCCATATACGCGTTTGTTGATCGAGTGCTAATTCAATTGTATCGGCGAATCCCAGTCTCACGGTACGCCATCAACTCCACCTTCCGGCTCAACTCGAGCAAGATCCTTCTCTTGGAAGTCGGGTCTCTTACATCTGCTACGCGAGGTATCGTTGGCGACACCGCCCTTTGGATTTTGCCCAATATCACCCCACGCCTAGCATTCTTGCTCACTCTCTTTTACCAAATCATGGCATTGATTCCCTTATTTATCCACCCCACTTTTCGTCGCTTTGTGGGTTGCATGACGTTGTGCGGCTATGCCTCTTTCTTGTTTGGCTGGCATGTACACGAAAAGGCGGTGCTTCTTCTCATTTTCCCGCTCCTGTTTTTGGCAAGCCGCGAGCACAAGCTCTTGGGGCCCTTCAACTTGCTCACTAGTTGCGCCTACGTCTCCTTGTTTCCCTTGATATACACAAGCCAAGAATGGGTCATCAAGGTTGTCTACACTTTGATGTGGTACATCATATATTACTTCAATTTCCGCAAAGTCGTCAACACCCCTGATCTGCGGCTGGTGGGAACTTACATCATAAATCGGTTGAACGCTGGCTACATCTTGGGCCTTGTGCCCCTTGTTTTGCTTGTGTCGTTAATTGATGTGTTCGAGCTGCGGTTCGCGATCCTCGAGCAATTCGAATTCCTCAAGTTGATGTTTGTCAGTTTATATTGTGCGATCGGGATCGTCCTGAGTTGGAACGCCCTCAATTGGTTTTACTTTGTTGACGAATCTTTATGGGAGGACGATCAATAGTGCTCATTCGTGAAGAAACAGCTCCCAGTCATCACCGAATAAATTGGTGGCCAGAAATACGAGGGGACCTCCCATAAAGTCGGTATGATTGTCAATAAAAACATCCCCGTCGCATTCTGGTCTCATTTGATGCGGATGGCTCACGATAGGATCGAAGTGGAATGAAATGGATGCTCGCCTGGGCTGCTGTGAGTCTCGAAGTTGCGTCTTTTCAGTCGTCATCCGCCCCGCGACGACCGCATCCGTCGTGAAGCTCGATTCAGGAGTCATTGCGACGTTGACTGGTGGTTTCAAGGTCTTTGCATTATCAATAGTTCCATTATCCAGAGCGAGAAACTCGTTTTTTGTATCTTCAATGGGCACTGCCGTTACTGGCGGCCCTGGCATCTCGACCATTGGATTCTGATGCGGTATATTTACGACACGATTCGTGGGAGCGGATACCCCCTCGCTACTTTCGCCGAACAGTGCATGTAACGATTCAGGCTCGAGAGGTATCTGTGTATTTATAGTGGTTCCGGTCCTCACGAAATAGTCTTTTGCTTCAGGATGCTCACAACCGGTGGAGTGCTCTGTTTCTTGTAGATCTTCCAGTGTTTTCAAGCGTACGGCAATGAGATTATATGCTTTTTCCGCTAGTTTCCAGGTCGGTGACGCGTCTCTCAAAATATCCATAAAGAAGCAAACTTGTGAGCGTTTACTTTCCTCCATGACGGGGTCAGTGCTGCTAAGGAAAAGAACCGATATCAGTAGAATGCTGGAATAAATCATGAAAACACTTAGTTTGCGAGCACCGTGCACGCTGACAAAGCCCTGGATCGCGCATTGGACATCCGAGATGGCCTCGAGGCATACATCAAGCGGAGCCGTGCGATCAAGCTGATCCTCTGGCTGCGCAAATCCAATGAACGGTCTGTTAAGACATAAAACCACAATGTAATAGTAATAGCGTATACACACTAGCCCTGGATTCGAGGCAGTGCGTGCAAGTCGTTCACGATCCCATCCCAAGTCTTGTGGTAATCGCTCTCGCCAGTTTATTATCTGCTTGTTGCAGTCATATAGCGTTAGCAACCGTTCTTCGAGCAGTATATTTCCCTTCGGGATTTCCGAGATATTTTCGGACATGAGTGAGTTGTTGAATACAAGATGAATGCATTGGTCTGACAAATTTATGAGAGAAATCAAGTTGCGCATGGGATGCGAAATGTATGATTGGTGATCTTCTTTCGAATCATGCCAAGTAGCGACGTGCTTTTTTGCGTACCCCTCGTAAGTGTAATCCTCAATGCCTTCCATCTCAGGAAGATTCTCACTTTCAGGTATCAGCGCGTCCGACATCTTTAAAAGCGCAGGTCGTCCAAGCATCAAGCTTATAAAGTGGTCAGCAATGTAGCAACCCCAGTAAATACGGCTTCGAATATTCACCTCGAGTGGCCCCAAATTTCGTGCCAGTTTCAAAAACCAGACATGGGGATGAAGCTGGAATCCAATATCGAATCCCATGCGCATGGCGCTTCCTGAGAGCATCCAACCACTTGAGTTGGAGCCATTGCATATTTCGTAAAAGGCAAGCAAGAGGAAACTCTGGAGGGACGTGATTGAAGGGCTACTGAGACGTGATAAAAGCATGGACTTTGCAGTGGCCATATAACGTTCACTAAGACCATATACTCGTTCATCATTCAGCATTCGAGCTCCGAGAGCACATATCGATAGAACCAAAATAATGGAACAGTACATTGAATGAGCGGGAGGGTGTAAAAAGTCTCGCAAGAACGCTTCACGGAATATGAATACATTATGGTCTGGGTATTGCCAGGTGAAGAACAATTTCACACAATGTAGAATGTCTGGATCACTGTTCAATGCTAAGATCAGCGATTGCTCAAACGAGGTGACTGCAACCGTGTGATCCCCTAAAGGAGTATCTCCATAAACGCTTGAAGGGCCATAAACCACTGAGTCCGTCTTTGTCATTGGCGTTGGAAGTGTTTGAGGCTCAGTGCTGTCCGCTAACGATTGGGGACTTTCGTATTCGGGTTGACCTAGAGCATCGAATTCTTCCAACAAGCTAGACATGTCTCCAGTGGCCGTATATTGCTTGAGATCATTGAACAACTTTTCAAGAGTTCGACATCTTTTCTCCATCGCACTGACATAGTCTGCGCGAGGCCGCTTTTTACGCAAATCATCGGTTGAGGAAACGCATCCTACATTTGCAATGAAACAATTGGTGCATTTGTCGCGACCTTCTAAGTCACAGCGAGTTTTCCTCAGTCGGCATCTTTGACAGCTGAGAACTCTTCGCTTTTTCACTTTATTGGGAAGATTGTCGCCCATGAGGATCAATACATGAAGAATGGCGGGTTAAATGGCTGCGCCCTGGCTCCTAGTGAGCTGTATGCAGTCTCGGTCCGAGCTGCTTTTGAATGGAAGCGACTTTCGAAGAAGCGACTCTTTTTAAGCTTGCCGCCCACGATCAGATGTCTTCAGTTTCCTGTGCGTATCTCCCAAATCGTTATATCTTGTTTCCTGGTCTGATGGATCGGGTGAATGTCGTTTCTGCCTTGAACAGAATTTGAAGCGAACCCGCGAGTCATATAAATGAGGCGTCCTAGACCTGGCTGAACGATAGTTCGCTATTGAGGTCACCATTCTTCAGGCATAGTTTACCTTTCTTAGTACGTCAGGTGTGAAGGGAATGTTAGAGGTTGCGAAAGCTCAAACCGAACTTCGATATTGCAGAAAGGATGTTTTTTATAATCCTTCACCCATAGCTTCAGATTCAATTATCCAGGGTGATTTGGTATAGTTTGCAAGTGTTTATAGCACGGATAGTTACTTAAGTTGACAAGGGTCCATCATAAGTGCTTCTCCTGGTTTAAAGGAACCAAAAATCAGATTTTGACCGTTTTCTTGAATTGTCGCCAAGCACATATACAGGAACAAAAACTGTTTCGACGCCAAGCACATCTTGATGTAACAAACAGTGTTTACTTCGGATAGCACGATTGTCTTGATTAACATAACAAAAAAGACAAGCACCGTATTTGAGGAGATGTAATGCTTCACAGTCTCGTAGCCGTACCCACCCTATAATAATTAATCGCGAATACGAGTCGCGCGTTCAAAACAAAGCAAGACCACATTTTTGTAAGAGATTTCATCGGCTAACAACAGCGAACCTCATCAGTGAGCGCTAATTTGGTGAAAGGTTTTACAAAAATTGACGGTGCTTAAAATCACATGGCGAGGACGATACCACTATGCGACCAGAAACGAATTGCAGAAAAAGAGAGGACTGACGTATTGACTCGAAGTATGGAGGTTAGCGGCATGGATCTTTCTTCTTTTGATTCAGGACGTATCTGGGAGATTGCTTGAAGATTTCTGGTCCCTTGGATTTTTTTGGTTCCTCGAAGATTTCTGGTGCCTTTGAATTGCACAGAAATATAACGAATGCAAAAGGAATCGCTCATGCTTGCTTTATTCCTACATGTGTCCTGAACAAAACACTGAAATTTTATTTGACTTCGAGATCCATGCCATGTCACGGGATGATCGATAAGGAAGGCACAGGTATGTCGAGGAAAGTCTTGGTCTTTAGAATTGCTCCGTGATCTAAAACAGCGGTTTCAAAAATGCTATGGTCGAGAGAATTTAATGTGCATAGCATGTCGCAATTTTCTTATGACCGCTGGATAGCTAGCGTTCACATCAAAAAGTATGGTGCCAGAGCTCGAAATTAATGAATATCGTTCTTCAATGCAGCGTCAAAATCTGAATGGTTGTGTAAAACACCGTTACTGTGCCCACGCATATTAAGACGTAATCACAAACTTTCAAAGCCAGCTCCAGTCTTGTCAACGGTCGGCGGGCGGCGTTGACTTTCAACAGCTTCAAATGAATCATGGGCGGATAAATGTATACCAATGGAATACATGCAAAGCAGCCATTAATCGAGACAAATTTGTCAATGTTGTTAGCGTTGGAATATGCAAGAAGACATATCAGACATACGACAGCAGCTCTAAACAAGTTCTTGAGCCATTTGACATGCGAATTGTACTTGCCGGAATGACGATACAATCGTCCTTCACCGTCTGCATGTTCATCAGATGAAGTTAGGCGATCACGGTCTCGTCGATTTGACAGATCTTGGACGTTGGAATGATGAAAGATTAGCGACTCGCCAATCTTGGTAGCCGGGAAAAGTTGGAGAGGTGCAGTCATGAAGACGGCCAAAGAATAGAGAATGAGAATCAGTTGTACCAGAAACTTGTCTTGGGGCAAGTTGAGGATAATGATTGATTTTACCTGTTCGCCATAGGCCGAATAACCAATGAAGCCAACTGTGGCGAAAAGGATGGTTATTGCGAACATGCTGATAGCAAGGACGCGAGGGAACTTTTCAGGTGATTTCATTGACAGCTCGATGGGCAACACCAATCCGATACCTTCGAAGGAAGTGACAGCAACACCAATCAACATTGGCCATGATTTCGAGTTGAAGGCAACGATACCTGAGCCAGGGCCATTGAGCCACAAAGTTTCACCACAATAGTAGAAGATAATTAAGAGGCCAATAATGACAAAAGCGGATGACACCAAAGAGATCAAGCTGAGTTTCGTCAAATCTCGAATCAAAACGAGCGGTATCAAAGCAATGCATTGAATAATCACAATATTTCGGGCGTTCAAAATGTCTGGCAGGACCGAAGGCCACACTGCCTTTACAAACGAGAGGGTATTTTCGGCCGTGAACAAAATGTATATGGCCACGAAACCGACTTGAGATAGAAGCACCAGCAGAAGGATAAATATGCGGAGAACTTTCCCATGAGTTTTGTAACCCAATTCTCCGTACGAAGAGCAGGCCAAGGTATTTCTAGCATTGATCAAGAGAAGGTAGCATACAAAGGTGAGAAGACCAAACACTCCAATCGTGATTGTGGAGAAGACGAGACCTCCATTGCAGAATGCTCTAGGCAAAAATAACACTCCTGAACCTACTAAGGACTTGAAAAGGAGGAAGTAAGTCTTGGGTACAGAGGCCAGACCCGTAGCTGCACGCCGTTTGCGGTGTGATTTCCTCAAGGGAATCTGCTTCGGAACAGCATTATAAAACACCCGATTTCGATGATCTCCAATCAAACTCAGCTCATCATCAACAGCCTCATCCCCATACTCCTGGTCATCTGAGTTGGATTCTTCATCATTCTCAGAGTCATCATCATCGTCAAAGTCCTCACCGGCGAAATGGCCGTATATGCTTAGGAACTCCACGAAATTGCGAGCGACGAAATTCGGAGGGGCTTGGTTCTTCTTGAGGGACTTGTCGACGAGGAAAGCACGTCTGAAGCCACCGGGAACCATCATATCGCTAGCGGTGGAACCCCTTCTAGAATCATCTAGAAAAGTGGAAAAGGATGAGCTTCGAGTAAGATGACGTGGGGCCAGATTGGGGCCAGAATGGCCCTCGGCAATATCAATGTGATTATGTATGTCACGGGCGATGTCACCACCTTGAGCTTTCAATGTGTGCTCCGGTAAGTGTTTAGCGACGTTTCTTAGTGCGCTTTCAGAAAGAGAGTTTTGGACGCTGGCGACGTCCGTATGCGACAGCAGACCGCGATTCGTCAACGAAGAACCGGGTGACATGGCAATCGGGTTGTCCGACGATTGCGACATTTTTTAGCAAATCAAGTGTTGGAACAACGAGTAAACGAATCCGGCACAAGACGTCTCGCTAAAGTCGCCGGTGCCATCGGGGGTACGAAGGAACCGATATTGAGGCGATGCTTTTTCACACGTGACACATATTACGCCTGATTTGGAGACAGAAAGGAGGCGTGCTGCGATAAGGAGATTTGCGGGGATGGGCGACTTTGGGGCCGAGCCGGCCATATCCGGTACTTGACGGATGTGAAGCAGGCTGGCTGGGCTTGAAAATTTCTCATCGAGGGCATTGGGCGAGGGGTGCTGAAGCAACTCAAGTTTTGATCACGGGCTTGTGAGGTTTTAGGGGTGGCTTGTCCAATCCTTCAAGTTATTTCTAAAGTACGATGAGCAAATTCTGTTGGCAAATTGGACGGTTGACAAGCTCATGGCGATTTGCACAAAAGTGGGTGGTCACCAACTTGCAGCTATCTAAAATTTGAACGCCACATATGAGTACTTGTTCGCATTGTGGTACCCAGGCAGTGAACGCCTCGGAAATGCGCTCTTTGTTATCCAATTTTTGCCTTGTTACGAGGTACTTCTTGTGGCAAGTCTAGAAGGGTAAACTATTATGTGCCGGAATAGACCCCACTTCAAGATTGCCGTGTCCGTGACCCTGTCAACGAGCAATACATGCTTGCCCGCTTCGTGTAAGGCGGGAGTCATAAGACGAGGGTCACCGACTGGCTATAGTAGCGCAGATATGGGGCGACAAATGAAAGATACACCTGAGGCGAGCGCGCAAGCAATGTCACATACGATAACTCCTCGGCGGTGAAATGATTAGAGATTGAGAAGTGTACCTAGAAAAGGACTTTGAGTTGTTCAGCCTTCATCAAAATTCTAGAATCAACCATGCGCCAGTACGCGGGGCATTAGAGGCAGAGTTGTCAAGGCGTGCTATAGATAGAGTATTGAAATGTGGGGCGTAGGAGATCAGGATAAGCGAGGCCCTTGACACGAGATGCGCCATCCCCATCCTCACAACCGAAAAAATACAGTCTGCCCCACTTACCGGTTGGAGGATAATTTGATCGATCGGGGGATACTTGACGTTGCCGGACGTTGCTTTTACAGTTTGTCTGCCGCTTGCCATCTACATCTTCAGGTGAGATCTGTTGATTGCTGTCTGCGGAGCCTTCTCTGAGACAAACTCGAGAGTAGGTAAAACAGCATCCAATTTTTTTTGCGCTCGTAAAGCAGTGCGGGGTTCGCAGATTGATCTCCCCACTTTTTCATTTGGCGAAATTTTGAGGATGGCAATTCGACTTGATGCGCATCACAACAAGGGCCAGAATATATAAGTACGTGGTTGTCCAGCCCCATAGCATGTGAAAACACATCTTGAAATCATTTTCATTTCCGAGATGATTACCACGAATACATCACCCCCTAACCGCAGCCATCACTTCCGAGACGATTTGTTCTTGGGAATAACACCATTGCCCGCAACAGAAAACATCGATTTCTTAGAGTTTGTAGACAATACGGAAGTCGATGTGAACTATTTGGGTGACAACGTCAACCTTGCTGCTTGCAGTAAGTACAGTTGCATGCCATTGACAGGCGGACGTGTGGACGGAGGAGACCACCTTGTGGAAGATTCGCCGGGTGCTTGGCAGTTCAATAAACGCTTGCAGAATGTATGTTGGCGACGGATGGCAATGAACAGTCTAAAATTACCCCACGTGTGTCCGGCAAGCATAAACTGGGATAAGATGAGCGACGATACATGGTTGTTCGGACCTCGGGTGGATATGAACAAGTTCAGACCCTTCGAATTGGAAGCGCGCACTGCTGGCAGACAACGCTACTATCTCCATGCAGCTCAAGAGTCGATACCCGATCTAAGCGATGTCGACTCCGCGATCCTGACGCTGAGCGTCTTCGGCAGCGACGACGACGAGCTGGACGCATCGCCGGCGTCATCATATACCCATGAGACCCCAGGCAATTTGCCAGCAATCATGCGTACAGGCTCAGGCATGCCTTTGGAAAATATCGATGACAATAGCTCCTATATCAAACCAATTTTGAAGCGAGGCAAACCCGCATCTTTTGACGACCTGAGGAAATTATGCTCTGTATCCCAATATCCCAACTTTGGTAGCAAGAGAGTCTCTTTCAGCTACATTGTAAACTCGCGAGAGTTTGTGCACAACCAGTCATTTGACTTTCAACTATTGGACCACAAGTGCGTATAAAGCGCCATATTAAAATCAGATATGATAACAAATTTTTCAATCATTCTAGCTGTAGCAATGACGAGACTTTTGTGGAAAATATACATCCCTGTAGTACTGGATTACATTTGGGAATCCCTTCATTCCCTTGGGAGTAAGTAGACGGAAGCGGGTCAACACCTGTCGTCACGAAAATCGAGGGATGCAACCTCAGCTGCGAGCCAAACTCTGGACGATTAACGTCAACGGTAGCTGGTTATCGCGTCGCCGAGGGGTCTAGTGACAATGCGAATTCGAGCAATACAGGGGAGGTCGAGTCATCTCAAGATCAACAGCTCAGAAGAGCCAAGTTCCTTACTTCCGATTTCAAAAGAAAGCAAGTAGATCACCACCAAATGGAGCCCTGACATGTATGTGAGACCAAGTTTCTGGCTCGGAATTCCTGAGAGACATTAGCAATCCATCGCGGTCCAGCGTCCCTCGATTTGAGCAAATCGTACATTTGGAGGATATCTGTACGAAAAAAAAGCCCCCCACCACAACAATTTGTTCCTCGGATTCGGTGAACAGCTACTGACGTATTATGTCGAACGCATCCGAACCTAGTGCTATCGATCTTTCCAAAAGGGTCGATGCGCTCGCATCGATCGTGGAAAAGCAATCAAAGATTATCGGGCAAACGGGCCAGAAGCTTATTGAAATGCAGTTGAAGAACGTGAAGCAGTCCATTGCGAGCTCCGACTCTGGGTCGCAAAACAACGGCGTATCCAAGCAGGCTTTGGATACAGAAGACTTCTTAACGAATGAAGATATAGTGCAACTAGTGGGTGAATTACAAGGACAGTTAGATGAGTTGGAAGAGCGCTCCATTCGACGCACATTCAACATTCAATTGGAGAGTCCGGAGGGTCAAATTGCCCCGTTGCTGAACAAAGAAGGCGATATCCCTTCAGCAGCGTTTCCTACTACAGTCAAAGATTTCGCGGCGATGGACAAAATTGCAGTGATTAAATTCTGCGTGTTTTACGACGTGATTGTACCCGAGGGGAAGTCTGGGACTAGTGCCGAGAACTCAGAGTTAATCACAGAGGAAATCGTTGATGCATACTCACAAGAGGAGGTTGACTCCATGCACGACGAATTAGCTAGATTTATGGGCTTGAAGTTCAGAAAAGGGTCGAAGGTATGGTAACGGTACCTATGAATCTTAGCACCCCTGGTGAAATGGAAACCCATCGTAACAGATCGTGATTGACTGCGTTTGCAGCGTGGTCCATCCCAAATAGTTAGCTTGTTAGTGGTGTGGAAACATTATGGGATTCTGGCTATTATGCGACAGACGGGTCTGCGCTCCACAGAAACCGCTGTGTAAACCAGCGCTTTTTTTTAATTATTTTCGTCAAAACATTTTTTCGGATGACAACGTGATCGGCAGAGGCTGAATGAAAAAGTTGACGTGTGCAGTGATTGTTAACGACCAAGAGGTATCGAAATGTCCAACAATACTACTGCGGAGGATGCGGAGGATTTCATCAAGGAGACAGTCAAGATCTCGGTATTTACACCGATCATCTACGTTGGGATCTTGATGACCATCTTCGTCTTATTCTCCATAAACCATAGGAAACGCCGTTTGCAACAATTACTGCAGATTGAGCCCTTGTTCCCCAATAATGACGCCGCCACCTTGTACGGTGTGGTAAAACAACTCAGCCAGAGCAATGTTCCCGCACTGCAGAAGCCCAATGAGGCGGTATTGAAGGCGGCTCTTTTGAGGCGCGCCGGGGAGGCTATAAAGCGTTCCATGAAACTCAAGGAGTTTGAAGCCGCCTTCGAAAAATTATATCACGATGGTTTGATCGGCGATGACATCTACAAGCAACATGGTATTCAATCAAAGATGCAAGAGTTAGAGTTGCAAGAGATTGTCAAGGAGGCAACAGAAATTAAGGCCGACTGGGTACAGACATTCTTCCCTGTTGCCCAAGAAATTTGCTTCAATGAGGCCATGCGTAGACGCTTCTATGCGATGGAACAGAGAGCGATCGAATTGACCAAGCAATGGGAGTTGCAGCCGCCTGTAGATGCTACGAAATCGACGACTATGGAGAAGAGTTCGAGCAGCAGTGAGATCAAGGGGACTTCCGAGAACTCATCAGCCGACAAAAAGCAGGAACTGGCGGAAAAGACGGAAGACAACAAGGCTACAGAATCCAATAACGAGGACCAGGGAGACGAGAAAATACAAAAAATGCCTCAATCAAAATCCTCCAAAACTCTGAACAAGAAGTCTGCCAAAAAGAACTCCAAAAAGGCATAAATGCGTCGAATAAGCGAATATTTGAATGCCTTGCCAATCTCATCTTCGCTATCGTATAAAATGTACAATGATTTCATTGCATCCTCCATTTCCGAGGACAACGCGCAAAATCGCCTCGTCAACCTCATTATCCGTCTAGTGTAGTCCATAGTTCAACAGAGTAAAAGTGTCCGAACACATTGTAGTAGTAGGTGTCACCTGACCAAAACAACGACAGACGAATTTTGGCAGCCTCCACCAAATCTCCTAACAGTAAAAGCGATTACCATGCACGCAGGCAGCCAGCCCCCGCCACGAGGTCTGCCTCGTATAACGCCCTCACTACGTGCTTTGGGCGGAAACACACACACACCGTCTCCGTATGGGCCTGCTGCAATTCCACCACGTGCACTGGCACTGGTGGCTGCCCTCAACCTGTCGACGATTCCTCCGCGCCATCTGCCGCTGATGCATTCACAATCTCTGCTGCTGCTTCAAGCACCACAACGTCAACAGCAGGCTCCGCCCAGTGATTCTAGAAATACTCCGCCGTCGCAATATTCTACCCCGCCTCTCGCTCAGCCTGTTAATTACGCCAACGCCCGTGCCCAAACCGCCGATAAGATCACCCGCGATTGCTACTCGAAAACCATAGTCACAAGCACCGGCGCTCGCTTGTTGGACTCGACTTATTTGACCCATGTTCTTGTGGATGAGTTTTCGGAGTTTCCGTCTCAACCACCACCGGCGGGGTCTGCAACTGGCCCGGTTAAAAAGAGATTCCTTGCGCTTTGTGAAAAGCATGGCCACCGGGTACAGTTGCACAAGGGTAAATTGAATTCAGCAAAGAATGTTTATCAGGTCGGTCGCGAATGGGACCTCTCCGAGCTAGGTGCCGTCACACGAGTCGGCGTAAATGGGATCATTTTGTCCTTTGGCAGAGATTACTACTGGCAAGTCAACGATGATCCGAATCGCATCCTCAAATTTGCCCGCCACTTGACGGTAAACTATGCAAGAATAATGGGCAAATACCCCACCCTATATGGTTTTTCACTCGCAGCATTTGAGTTGCCTCGCGCCCCCCATCAATCTCGGCCTCCATCCTCGAACACGCCTCTCCCAGATGTACCAATCAGGGGTACCCTGCAATCTCAAGGCCATGCAGCTCATCACCAGTCCCTCACTCAAAGCCAGGAGCAGTTTCAACATAAGCCAACGGCCGACAACCCTCAGCTTGTCCCCCAACCGTTGAATCCTTATCGCAACTTGTCCCCGGTACTAAGAGACCAAGACGCCTCATCACCGGAAGCTCAGCGTAGCCGCTTACAATATCAGGATAGACACGTCAACCGGCCTCAGATTCTTGAGAACAATCTTTCCCCCCAGCAAAGTGGCCCAATGGCCTCTAATCAAGATACTAGCCCCGCTCTATCTGAAAAGATCAGAAGCATGATTCCGAGCGATGACTCGGATTTATCAAACCATGCCAGTGCACAGTCGAACCCCAGCTATGCGTCTCATTCGAAGCACACACTGCACCCCTCCGAAACTGTATCTTTGAAGAATTACAAGTCTCGCAATTCGGGTGACTCGAAATCTGCTCAAGCTGAAGCCGCAAAAGCTTTGGCGGACTATGCCAGTTTGGGGCCTCCTGGAGACTCTGTGAACAATCGTCAGCGTGCTTCGGCTGACTTTGGTATTGTCGAAATCGAAGATGATAGTGACAGCGATTTTTTCGATCATCAGCCACCAAGTAATTCGGAATTTGATCTACCCGAAAGATCACCCGCACGAAGCCCATCCAAACCCTTGACGCTTCTTATTGACAGCGACAATGACCAATTTGAAGAGTCTAGCACAAAATTCGACAACGGCGAGGAGTACCCGCCTATATTGCCCTTACAACCATCCCATCCCAAGCCAAATCCCCAGGCGCCAAGCTTGCCCTTGCCAGCCGCCCCAGCAGAGCGGCAACCTAGCACGCAACTAACGACTGATGCGCAAGACTACCTGTCTATCGAGTCTTCGACCTCGGCAAATTCGGCTGCTTTGGAGGAATCAGGTCATCGTCTCGATTCCGCCACCCCCGCGGATTCACGAGACCTCATCAAACCGACCGGCTCCTCTCCCGCTGTAGATCTGCTGGAATTGGACGCATCACAAATATCCGCTTTGGAGGCGATGATCGAACGTGATCCCGAGATTGATGAAATTTGCGAGGAAATCCATTGGGATATTGGCGATGACACACCAATATTAATCAAAAAACTCGGCCGCGAATTATCAACCTCTAAACGCAAACGCGTGCAGCAACTAGTCAGTTTGGACTTTGATGAAGCAGAAGCGTCTCAGAATGTGAAGCTGGCGTTGCGTGAAGCTGATAACTTATTGCGCGTCTTCTCAACTATGCGAATTGGCTTGGAGCTCATTGGACCCGAGATCCGTGGCATCGAGTTTGACTCTGGTGGGTTGCAGCTCAAAAAGAGTAATAAGCAATTCTTATATGACGTGCTTGAAGAAGTGTTGCTCCGTGTCGACATTAGTCCGTCCGATTTAGAGCAGATTGCATCATTCACCGCTTTTGAAAATTGGACTAGCGTGGAGCACTTGGAAATCATGCTCACCAACCTTCATCGGGCTTTGGACACCACCCGTCGCGCCCTAGTCGACAAAGATGAGGACTTGTCGTCCATGAAGGCCATCCAGCATTACAAAGCCACATATCAAGAAGTGGGATTTTGTTTGGTGAAGCGTTTCTCCACATATATGGAGTCAACGTTTCAAGCCGCTTTTAAAAAGTTGCGCCAAATGCCGCTAGCAACTTTCGAACCCAAGTCCTTGGCGATCGAGTTGAATCGAGTTGCTGTCTACAGTGGGCTTTCGAGGTTTGCTCGATTCTTTGGTGGTCCCGAGTTTATGCGATTGAACGACCGTTTGAACTCCGAGATTCTGCATTTCTTACTGGATGTGTCCAAAGCAAAGTTACACGACTTGGATTGCGAGTTCCCGCATTCAGATACAGCCACGCCATCCCAGCCCCGGCGAGCGCACACTATTTTGGGCCGCAAATCAAGTCATCGGTTGCCGTTCGGGTCCGCGGACGCCTCTACCAACAGCAGAGACTCCATGCGCGGCCGCGTTGAATCAAAGGAGGCGCAACTGGTCTTGCAGCTCTTCTCTGATACAGAGTCTCTCATCACGATTGTTGAGCAATTTATAAGTTCCCTCTTTCTGTATGACAGTGAGCAATCAGATTTCTCGGAGCATGTGGAGGCCGTTCCATTCGCTGACCGCCGCCGTATTCTGGAGCACCCCGAAAGACTTGTTGATAATCTCATGACTCCAAAGAAGAGTATAAAAACCAGCGAGCTTCTCAACAATATGAATGTCATTTTCGGCTCCTACATTCAAATGCTCCTCAAACGAATCCAT
Source organism: [Candida] argentea (assembly GCA_030581555.1). Classification (NCBI taxonomy): domain Eukaryota; kingdom Fungi; phylum Ascomycota; class Pichiomycetes; order Serinales; family Debaryomycetaceae; species [Candida] argentea. Next base: position 87,731 of record JAKTTQ010000230.1, read on the forward strand.
CCTGATACATATAGCTTGCTTCCGATTATGATAATGCTCGAGTCGGAATCGGCACGCGTCCACGCCACTTTGGGGAAGCGAGTCTTTGTGTCTGAAAATTTCTTGGCATTGGAAAGCGAGAGGATGCGACAGATGTGGGAGCGCCATGTGTCAACGCTCTGTAGCTCTCTTCGAAGAGCTTTGGTGACAACCAAACCCGGCATTTTGCCGCTGGTAAAGAATGTTTGTCAGTTGTTTGTACATACTGAACTGGTGGCTCAAGGCATGACTGACTCTGAGTTTCCTCAAACGCGCGCAATGATTGACGAAACATATGTCAAAGTTCTGGACGAGCTTGTAAACTTGTTCACGCGCGATGATCCTCTATTAAAAACAAGCGCTTTCGACGAGAAACAGAAAGAACACCGAAATATTTGTATCCTACAAAACATTTACTTCATGCTCGAACAGGTGTCTCTCTTTGCTCAACATGCTCCAGTCCGTCGCCGCCTAGATCCTGTGTTCGATAAGGTGCGCTCTGCTTACTTTGCAGCTCAATTCCGCAAACAGTTTGGCAAGTTGCTTGACTTCTTCGAAAGCTACGATGCTGTTCGCGGCGCAAACCCTTCTATCCGGTCCAAAAAGTACAATAAGAAGTTCCTCAAAAGCTTTCTAGTTGCTTACAACACTAAGGAGATTGCAGCTCGCGCCAATGAAGTTTACCGTAAGTTGGAGAAGCATTTCTTGCTGGGAACTGACGCATACGAGCGCGAATTGCTCGACACTCTCTGGCGCAAGTTGGAGTTGGAATTCGTGGGGATTTTTGCACGCTTGACGGAGATTGTGCGTGCCAACTGCGACAATGACATTGTATACAATATTTCCAAGCAGGACATTCATCACATCTTTAACACCATCCACCCTTGATATTGCCCTCCACTTTGCTATTCGCAGAAGCATTTAATCAATAATATGCCTCACCTGCCTCAGAAACCCCCAAGGAAGGCCTCGCCGAAGAGTTGATTTCGGGACAATAGCTCGGAATGCTCGAAACGGGAATCTTATTTCCTAAAGGCCACCGTGAGCCCCGAGAAATAGTTTGCCATTCAACGACAGTTTCGAAACCGAGAGAGTTATTCTCTGATGTGAGTGTCAAGTGGAGCTCGTTTAGTTGATCGAATAAGTATGCGATATCTGTAATCATGGCCTCTGATGCCAGACTAAATATAGACTCGTCAACCAAAAGGGTCAGGATCGACGACAAATGTTTGAGAACAACTTTATGGTGCCGCTGATGCATTTTCTCCCGGATCCTCTTGAATATCCGCCCACTTTTACCGTTGGCATATGGTTTCTTACTTTGTAATGCCACAAGCCCATAGTTGACGAGCCCGAGAGCCTCCCCAAGCTTGCTTTTATGATGTAGCTCTCGCGCCAAGAAAAAGGCAGCGTAGGCTCCGGCGTATTGCTCGGCAACCCTGAAAAATGACACCCAATTGCGACATTTCAAGCTGAGTAGTTCGCTCCGACCTAATTGTTCAGCCATCACTGCACATGTGCGCATTTCGTCAACAACGTAGATGGAAACACGGGCCAAAGCTCCGAGATTAGATTGTGAAACACCACTTCGAACTGCCCATCCCAGCTTCGCAAGCATTACCATCTGGATGCATGCCTCGCTCATTTTGCAAAGAATCTCCCATTGTATGGGATCAAATTTGCTCGAGCCTGAGTTCAATTGTTGGCCAAATTTGCAAAAACCTATCAGTTTTTTATAGAGATTAATAACTTGCTTCCACTTCTCTTCTGATTCCGGGTTCGTGTTTGACCCAAGCAATTCTTCAATGATCTCCGACGCAAGACACAGATAACGAAGGACAACAGAAACTGCCATTGCCTCGAGGTCATCTAGGATGGTCCAATTGCCATTGAATTTGGAAAACCCCTCCCATGGAATCGTATTTCTGGATATCACCTCTAGGGACAATCGCCCTATATACTGCTGCCAAGCGTCGTCGCCCACGACGAAGCAATTGAACACATTTTCAATATAATTCTCGATTTTGTTGATCGAGGACGCATAGTTACATGACGTGTTCTCGACAGAAGAACTGCGGCTTGCCTCTGATCTCGCTGAAATCAAACAAGAAGCCAAGCCGCTACTGATTGGGAGTGGGGTAGGAAGCAATTGTGGCAAAACGAGCATTGGGTGTTTCTCGGAACGACTGCAGATCGAAATCACAGGCTGATTTTCGCGCGTGCATGCTGGTCACAAAGCACAACTTACGCATCGGTGTCCAAGGCGATATCCTGTTCTGCAAGGATGTCTGTACACAGCCGAGCATACGTGCCCCCGAACAGTCTCGTCAATGAACCCCTGCAGAGCTCATCCCAGTATGGTATCGTCATCGACCTGGGCTCATCTGGGTCACGATTAGTGGTGTATCAATGGCCGAAGGACACACCCGCATCAGACGATATCCACACACGCACGTCTCCCCCATCCATCACAACGAGGAAGGAATGGACGCTCAAAATTCTGCCTGGGATACTGAGCTTTTCCAAAAGCAAAGTCCGAGACTTATGGAGCGGTCACTTCTCGGACCTTATCGAGTTTGCAGAAAATATCGTGCCTCGAAGTCACCATTCTCAGACCCCCGTATTCGTCTTGGCGACAGCTGGGATGAGGTTACTCCCTGAGGACGATCAAAAACGTATTCTTCGCGAAACATGCAAGGTTATTCGCCATAACTCACAGTTCTATTTGCCCGATTGCAAAGAATTTGTGCAGGTCATTGATGGCGCCACAGAGGGGTTATATGGCTGGCTAAGTGCAAACTACTTGCTCGGACTGTTCGAGAATTACGATCCTTCTGCCACAAATCATGAATCTGTTGGGTTTATGGATATGGGAGGAGCACTGACACAAATTGCATTTGTACCTTCGCTGGCCGAAGACCGCGAGGCTCATCATGACGACTTGTCTCGCATAGTTCTCCGTAATCGAAACGGAGATACCCAAGACTGGACTGTGTTTGTAGAGACATGGCTAGGATTTGGTGCGAACGAGGCAAGACGCCGCTTTCTCAATTCTCTAGTGGACGTCATGACGGTGGGCAGCCCCAAGATTGTAAGCGATCCATGCATGCCGCATGGGGCTACGATGACACATCAATATCGTGGCACAACTTTTGAAGTCCGCGGTACTGGGAAATACGAGACATGCTTGAAGTCGATTTACCCGTTGCTTCTCAAGAACCTCCCATGCGATAGCTATCCATGCTTGTTTAATGGGGTGCACGGACCCAAATTGGACTTTGAGAAAGACAAATTTGTGGGCATTTCAGAGTATTGGTACACCGCCAACGATGTCTTTCGGAGTGGGGGTGAATACGACTACCATGGGTTCAATGCACGCGTCAAAGAATATTGCGAAAGTGAATGGTCTGATATCGTGCTCAATGCTGAGCGGGGGAAATACTCGGGCTTGGACCCCGACAAATTCTTGAAGAATGCCTGCTTCAAGGCTAGTTGGGTGCTCAACATCTTGCATGAAGGCTTCGAACTTCCTCGATTGGCTGTGGATGTGCCGGAAACAACTGCAGCTGACACACAGATAGAAAGTGTTCATGTTCCATTCAAGTCAGCCAATTCCATCAAAGGTGAAGAACTTTCTTGGACCCTCGGAAAAATGTTGTTGTACGCATCTTCTCAAATCGAAGCGAATGACCCCGCGGCTCCCGCTGTGGGAATATACCCCAAAGCAATTGGCGGCAAAGAATTCATATCTGGAGACGGAGTGATCTCGGAACCTATTCACCATTATAGCCTGGATGAAGAAGGCGGTGTTGATCGGGGGCATCTCTGGTATCTTATCGTTCTTATCTTGTTTGCCGTTCTAATGATGTATCGATTTTGTGGCACATCCATTGCATCATGGTTTGTGCTGGGAAGCAAAATGCACATGCCGGTGCGGGCCAAAAGCATTGCATCTAATGTGGCGTCGAAAATCCCCGGCCTCCAAAGACTTACCGGAAGCAATGAGGATGATGGTTTCTACGCCACTAGCGTTAACCTAGAGGAGGGGGTTTGGTCTCCATCATCCCCACGTCCATACACGAATCCTGTGGGCCAAATTCGGGAGTCGTTCCTTCGAACGCGGTCAAGCGTGAATTTGACAGAGCACGAGTTCGAACTAGATGATGCGGTGAGCGTAAAGCCATATTCTGGGCCATCCCCCACAACACCGCTGACTCAATATCATCCACTGAAGTTGGGGCCTCAACGACAGTATAGCAACCCGTTCCAAAAGACGAATCCGAGCAACAAGAAACTTCCAGACATGCAACCCTCGCCTAAAAGCCAATGACCATTCCACTCGTGAGCTGACAGTACAACTTCATTAGCCACAACCACTTTAGTCTCCCAGCATAAGTGCTGGGTGGTCTTGTATCCCACTAGATCGAGTGTGAGCGGTATTTTCTAGGGTTCTGTTGTAATATATGTAGTCGTAGAAATCCTTGGTTGCAAAAAAATTAAAAGTGCTCTGTTGAGCCGAAACTATAAAGCAACAACTTTTCATCCACTAACAGGACATAACTGATGCGAGTAAGATTCCTCTTCATCTGGATGCTTCTCAATGCCCTTTTGTGTCGTCTGTATCAATACGACGAGAACTCGGAGGAAGAACTGATAATCGAAACTTCGAGCGATGGGGATTCACCGGTCGAAGCGATCTCTGAGGCTTTAAAACAACACCCGATGCAATTCATAATGCCGACGTTGGACCCAGCAACTGGTAATGTTTATGGTGTGGTGTTAAATGACGTGATGCTAAATGCTTTTGAAAATCTGCAACGCGAATCGATCGAGTCAAGCCCGTGGAGTATGGGGCGAGTTATGACGAAGCACCCCCTCGGGAGCTCAGACCATCGCTGGGAGGATGTAGACGAGGATGGTGATATGGTTCCAGATACTTCGAGGGATCGAAGTGAGGTGTTTGAAAACACTTCAAGCGATTGGGCAGAAGATGGCGCCACAGAGGAAGAGGCATCCTTGCTTCGGTGGAAGGAGGAGCATACTGCCGATTTTGATTCGTCGTTTGACGAGATCTCATCTCAAAGTTCCCTGGTTTCTACAGTGACCCGATCGCGACCATGGGCGATTGAACCCCAAGTGGAGTTTGTATATGTACCCCTCTCGGACCCCCTAGCCCACTCTCATTCCCCGGATGCGGAGGTTGCTCATCCATTGAAGTGCCACCATAAGGTGACTGTGACGATAGAGGAACTACCTCGGCTTTCACAGCACTCGGAAGATGGCATCGACGACGAAAATGCTCTGGCGCAGCTAACCTCATCAGGTGAAGAAGAGACAGACGCAGAGCGCGATCTGCGAGCTGGTGACCGAGATAATGACCTCCACCTCGCATCCCAGAACAAAATTGCCAACAGTGTTACTGTAACTCAGACGGTGTACGAGACTGTCGAAGTGCACACGACGGTGACGAGTGAAAATTCGGGCAATCCATATCAAGGGCCTTCGAAGCCCGACTTCATGCAAAAAGAGTACAGGATGATGAGAGTTGCAGACAATGAGCTAATCGAAACGCTACGGTACGAAGTGCCCCGCCCAAGGCGATACAGAGCCGGGAAGGGCATCTTGCATGATTGAAGATGATAAGTTTACTTCAGTGTCGTTTCAGTGATGGTCATCCGTGTTCCTGCATATTTGGGCTCGCATCGGAGGCATCGCCAAAACGTTTTTTGCACATTGTGAAAAGATTATCAAGGTGACTACTACATCCGGCACACTATGAGAGTCAGAAAGCCCACCTCCAAGAAGGTGCTGACGCGCATGCGCGAAGGTATCAAGAAAAAGTCGCTCGCTAAACAGAGAAAGGACAGGAAGTCCGCAAAAAAGGACGTCACTTGGAAATCTCGCCATAAGAAAGACCCTGGGATTCCTTCCAGTTACCCCTTCAAGGAAAAGATCCTCGCAGAATTAGAGGAGGGAAGAAGGCAAGACAAGGAGCTTCAAGCACGCAATCGACTCTTGAGGCAACAGCAACGCGATGCTGCCCTTGCTGCTGGTCAACCCGTCGAGGAAGAGATGGAAATCGATGGTGAAGACACTGCTGGAGAGGGTGGTTTAGCCGCCTTGTTAGAGTCTGCGCAAAACGCTGCGAGTGCTTACGCAAATGAAGACGAAGACTCCTTTGATGAGGAAGACGATGTCGAATATGATATTGAATTTGGCGATGACGCCATCGATCAGGCCGACGTTGAGAAATCGCGCAAAGCCTATGACAAAGTCTTCAAGACTGTCGTGGAAGCATCGGATGTGATCTTATACGTATTGGATGCCCGTGATCCGGAGTCTACCCGCTCCAAGAAGGTTGAGGAGGCTGTTCTCCAAAATCCAGACATGCGTCTCATATTGGTCCTCAACAAGGTTGACTTGGTACCTACAAATATCCTCAAGCAGTGGCTCAACGTCCTTCTGTCCTCCTTCCCTACTGTTCCTCTCAAGGCTGCGCCTGGTGCGACGAATGCCACTGCCTTCAACAAAAACATGACTGGCGCTATCACGCTGCAAGCTCTTTTGAAGTCACTCAAGTCCTATGCCGCGAAATCAAATTTGAAGCGCTCCACAATAGTCGGTGTCATTGGATACCCCAACGTTGGGAAGTCTAGTGTCATCAATGCGTTGACTAGCAGACACGGAAACAACAGTAAGGCTTGCCCGACAGGCAATCAAGCTGGAGTCACCACCAGCATGCGAGAAGTCAAGATTGACAACAAGCTCAAGATTTTGGATTCTCCAGGTATTGTCTTCCCCGATGAGGCAGCCGGGAAGAAGGTTTCGCGCACACAGCGGGAAGCCAAGTTGGCTCTTTTACTGGCGCTTCCCCCCAAGCAGATCACCGATCCAATTCCTGCCCTTCACATGCTTTTGAAGAAGTTCTCGCAAGACACCGACATGGCGGACGGATTGAAACAATATTACTCGGTGCCGCCGCTCCCGCTGTCAAACTTGGATGAGTTTGCAAAGCAGTTTCTAATCCATGTTGCCCGCACTCGTGGAAGATTAGGCAAAGGTGGCATTCCTAATTTGGAAGCTTCAGCGATGATGGTCTTGAACGACTGGCGGGATGGTCGTATCATTGGCTGGACGCTCCCCAAAGCCAGCAAAGCTAGTGACTTGTCCGATTCGCCCGATTCAAACGCTCCCAAAAGTTCATTGCGAGGAGACAAAGAGCCTCCCAAGGTAGCGAGCACGAGTGTTGTTCGGGAGTGGGCCAAGGAGTTTGATTTGGGTGGGTTACTAGGTGACAACTTCGGGCTCGACTAGCGGTTCCGCCGCAAGTCATTTACTTCCTTCCAAATTGATATTTCGATCCTACAATTAGTGATTTTTTGAATGTAGACACCATGAGCTGTAAGTATTAGAAGCTAAATTGGTCGAATTACTATTACGACTTGAGTGGGTTAAGGTGGGTAGCAAGCAACAGTCCTTGAGTCCCACACTCCGCGCATATATGCACTTCGCATTGAGAACAGGACTCGCTGGAGTCGAGGCGACTACAATACCTGGTAAACCCCGCCCTTGTAGAGGGAAGGGTTTGTGTCATGTGTTGATGACGGGTGGGGATATGGTGAGTGATTCACGCCCGACTAGTGCATCGGACAGAAGTTATTCAGAAAATGAAGATGAACAGGGCGACTATGTGGCCAAGATGAAAGCTATCATGGAGACCGAAGCGGTCTGCCAATGCCAGGAAGCAATAGCCAACTTGATGAAGAAGTCCTAAATGCCGAACTTGAGGAAGAGCTGGGATCATCTCGTTTTATTATATCGGTACTCATGAAGCACAATTGTAGATTCGCAAAATTGTTTTGACATGTAGCTTTCATTCTGTTACGTACCTCTCGCCTCTGAGCTTGTGTTGGTCTAAAGTCTCTCCTGTATAGTCTTGATACAATTAAGACGTTAAAAAAAATCGTGTCAACGATAGTGCCAAGCGATAATGCTTTGAATTTCATAACAGTAATCGGGCCAGGTTAGTCGACCAAAAGTACATTGTCTCAATCTCAACCTGAGTGAGGTGAATACTTTTGCTGTCCTAATTCTTTGATACTCCTCAATTTCTTCAAATCGTGTTACTTGAGTTAACGACTCCGACCAGTCATCAGCCTATCACACGCTCTCTCTTTCACAGGAATGGGATGTTAGAAGTTATGAAAGGCATTAGGCGCCACCAAGTCCTACTCTCCGCAACGAAGAGCAATTCTCTCCGTTTGTCTTGATAGTGTACCGCCAGATACGTCTCTAATGCAAGTTAAATGTCCATCGAGAGATTGAATTTGTGCGACTTGAGACCAACACGAGCACAGAGGCTTATGTCAAGGATTGGCTCCTGTGGATCTCGACTCCGTGTTCCCTATGCACAAAATTACCATCGCACCCTATCATTATTTCAGTCATCTCAGGAGTAGCGTAAATTCGACTTCCAACGGAATCTGTATGAGACGGCTCGTGAATAACTGCTGATATTTCACACCGCAGCCAATCAAGTTACCACGATTCTGTTGGCTGACATTATTTCTGCGGCTAGCTTCAATGGGCAGGGGAAAGCAGTGGCCAACATGTACACCTGAGAAGATTATATTTAATATTGCGGCATGGATCAATATTCCAGTTAATGAGCTCTATGCAGGTATTGCCCAAACCTAGCCGGCTTTCGCGAGATTCGACATTTGCCATAATGAGTAGCTCGTCGGAACCGCGCGAGGAATTCATAGCACTGTGCCCTTTTGAGATCGCGGAATTCTGAAAATCTAATGGGAAACACCCAATTCACCGATGAGGGTCGAGCCGGCGACCTACATCCGTGGCTGACTTTTCTTCAAGTCGCAACCTTGACAACTGCGCCATCCTGGCACGCTGGAATAGAAAAAGCGTTTTTCGAAGGTGGCTCAGTATTTTGAGCTTCTAATCAGTAAACTCTCAAATCCCTTGGCTTCAGAGCAAAACCAGGCACATTCGAAGATTCCCAGAGATGCACCCGGATAAGCACTTCCTCGTAATGCATACGATTGTTCGACCGGCACAGTCAATCCTGGAATAGAGGCTCATTTAGTTTCGCACGATATCTCCGTTTTGTGAATGCGATTACGTTTTGTGAAGTATCGAAGCGAAAACTTCGTCAGATTGATCATCTTTCGGCACCTTATACCCCAACACAAATCAGAGCATCAACGTTCCATGGCTGTCTCGCAAAAGCCGTTTTCGAGTTTTGGTATTTTTTGAACTAATCCTTTCTCCCTGAGCGCCCCTGAAGCCAAACGTTTGAGAACGAAGGACGTTTGGTCGCCGACCACCGCATTGTGACTCCCCAAACTCATTCTTCCGAGACGCTGCGTGACGTGTTGGTGCCATTTCTTTCGTATTTTTGTTTCTCGTCGAACAGTGACTATCAGCGGCCAAAATTCCCTATCTTTCTCTGATATATCGCTCATCTGACAGACATACAGCTCGTACTTACTCGAAAACTCTTCCAACGAAACGAAATCATATCGCCAGCGAGCGTAAGGGTGCGATCACTGCCCACATTATCCGGAAACTACCAAAAGCACTGGTGATTGCTATTACATGCTCCCGGCATAAATGGATCATGCTGAGAATGAAAGACAATGTTGACGAAATCAACTTCTGTTAATTCCCTCGCACTCAGACGCGTGAAAGCGCCAACTGGCTCCCTGCGAAGAAAATCAAGCGTCAGACTGTTAGTAACTTCAATTCTCTAATCGGTAAATCACAATATCTAGAAGAGCAAAGCGAAGCGCTCGAGAACTCGTCGCATCATTCGACCCCGCGAATAATTCTCCACCATCGCCTTCACCATTCCGTCGATATAAGTGCTATTCGAAGGCGCAAATGCTGATATCAACGCGGGGTCAAGCATCGCGCGAAACGGGCGACCAGGGAGGAACTTTGCGGATCACAGAAACGCTGACTCGCTCCTGTGTAAGAACGGCTCTTGGCGACTTCATTTCAATGCTACAGAGCAGGAGATATGAGTAGTGCGACGATTTAGTGGCATCTTCGATCGATCGTAATCGTCGATTAATCGACATCATTGATGAATAGAGGCCATCCGATAAAGGGAATCATTCGCTGCTTCTGACAGCCGCGACGCTGCTCTTGCCAGTTACATTCAAAAGGTGTTGCCTCTGAGTTGCTCTTTATCCACCAAAAGTTTACGCGCCGAAATCTTAAATTTTCCTCAACGGATGCGCGGAGTCCTGAGAGATCTATTTCTTCTTTGCTTCTCACGCTTGAATGCAAATAAAGTGAATCTATCATCCACTGATGATGCTAATTATAATGATAGACCACATTAAACAGAGATGGCTTCCTTGTATCAGTCAGGTGGCTTGTTAAATCGCGAAATCGCTATCACAAGCTCTTTGACTCAAGTGATGATGCTAATCATAATGATAGACCACATTCAACAGAGATGGCTTCCTTATATCAGTCTGATGGCTTGTCAAATCGCGAAATCGCTATCACAAGCTCTTTGACTCAAGTCCTCAAAGCATGTCAGTCCTCGCTGGATGAAGTCTTATGAGACGAACCAGCGCTCTAAAACCAATGAACCTACTACCTGTCATTGTCTTTTGCCGTTATGGCTACTAGGATCATTAACCTGCGGTTAAGTTGCGGTTGCACGATTAATCCCGCAACGGAATACCGGTGAAACTTCTCTTGCGAATTGTGATCCCCTACCGGTTTTCGGAGATTCGTCAAGAATTTCCCACAAATGCGCCTTTCGATATATCTTGGCCGAGACTTATACGAAGAACTCTGGACAACAAACATACCAATAGTAAAACGCCGTGGTTTTCATCTCGATCAGAGGCAAAGAGACACGGTTTCAAAATTGAATATAGAGGCTGCAGTCGACAGCATTCGTGAGAACATGGGGACGATATTGGTATCGGTGCCCCGATTTACGCTTACAAAAGGCAGGGTGGCTGGAAAAACGCGCGAGTCATCAAGCTGCATGCGATCATGACCCGATCTCAAGCTCAGAGTAGATCTGGATATAAGTGGTGATTGATCTCTCGGCATTCATATTCGAAGATGAATCCGAATGCGAAGACGTTTAAGATCAAGGCGGTAAAGAAAAGCTCACAAGAGTATGATATATTGGGCAAAGCATCGACCGAAAGAAATCCAATCATGCTTGTTTATTTTCAAATGATGCACACCTTGTCAGGGCGATACTTGGTGATCGATCAGCGACGATAAAAGATGAGGGGAGGATTATCACCAAATTAGATCAACAATGAAGACAAAGGTGCTCACAAGGCGAAAGGTGAGTAAACTGGCCGATCCCAGCGAACAAACAGTGAATTACCAACTCGCCTACTGATTATATTGAACAAATCACGGCTTTCCAGAAGGAGATGATCGTGGTAGTAGCGAAGTAGGGTCCGCAAGAAGCGTGCTGAGTTGAATATGCCCGGTCATAGCTGTCGGCGGCACACATACAGTATTTTATTCTTGCGTAGCTCTTACAGATAAGGCTTCTGCGGGCAAATCATAGGGCTAGTACTCTGGCTGCAAAAAAAATGGGATTTTCGTTTGAATCCACTGCGAGGACTCACACATAGTTGGGCCCATTCCTCAGAGACAATTCAATACTGTTTCGTTATGGTATGCACAGTCTTATCACGCATCTGAGGCAAAATAAATTGCTCGGGCGATATCGACCAATTTTGACTGCAGCGCTGTCAATAGGGCATGACCTAAATAATATCCCTTCCTCGGAGTCTACATATTCACGTCGGAGAAGACGCGCCCTAATTAGAGTCCAAAACCATTTTATTGTCGCGAAGCCTGTCTATCTTCTAATGTCAGCTTGTGTCGAGCTATGGCCTCGCAGTTGGAAAGATTGAAAAAACTCGTGGGGAATATAAAAATAAGCAATTTTTCGATATCTACTTAGACAAGTGCCTGATGGTGGCATTGTTGACCTCAATGAAAGCGTCCACAGCATGAGTCGTGATTCTGATTTCCAGAGGCAACTTGCCCTCGCGCATGAAAAATGAGTTCGTGATCGCAAACAGACCATGGTTGTAAAAGCTCTCAATCACATTGCGGTCCACAATACAGTACAAGTGGAACTTTTGGTTGCCATCATCATCGAGCGAGTCAGGTTCCATGTGGATAGAAAACTTGTCGGTAAAGTAGGGGTTTTGCAGGAAAGCATCGGCGGGACAAGCGCGGTCCATATAATATGATGTGCTAATCAAATCATACCCAAGCGTGATCATGTCAATGTCTTCGGACGAGTTACCCTGGGAGACAAACTCAATTTGGAATGTCGTGGGATCCCTGATGGTGAGATTGGAGTTGATCACCGTAAACTCGAGCTCGATATCCATCAAGCCGGTGGCATCATGCAGCTCAGTGAAATTGGTAACAACAGGCGAAGACTCGGTGAGATTGTGGTTGGTGATTTCAAAAGTGTCCAAGGTGGTGGCGTTCCTGAGAATAGGAGTCAGTATCAAAGTAAGGCCAACAGTTTCGTTGTTGAGCTTGACACCGTCAAGAGTGTACTGACGGGGAAGACTCATGGATCCCCTCCATGGGTATGTAGGGGCTTTGCCAGCATAAAGCCAGTTAGATGCCCAGGCAATGGCCAAAACTCCATCGGATTCAGGCAAGTTACTGAAAGTTTGCAACGCATAGAAATCCTTACCGAGATCCACAAAGCGGGACTGCTCATCATCGGGTTTAAACTCAAATCCATCAAAGTCACCAACGAAGTATTCATTGATAGATCCACCGAGAGGCGATCCGGGGTTGATTGCAAGGAACATTACCCATTTCGTTTGGTTTGTTCCGACAATCGGGACTTGAATCAATCCAGGACACTCATACTGATTACCGTAGTATCCTGCAGAAAAGCTAGAGTGGAAAGCCCAGTTGATCAAGTCCACGGAGCCATAGATCAAGATCTTATACTGTTTCGACTCGGAAACCGTCATGATCCATTGATTCGTCTCGTTGTGCCAGAAAATCTTGGGATCGCGGAAATGAAGAGCGCCAATATCAATTACTGGGTTGCCCTCATACTTTATGAAAGTGTATCCAGCGTCCAAAGAATAGGCGAGTTCCTGAGTCTGGTAAGGATCGCTGTAAGTGTAGATTGCCACAACACGTTGATTAGGGTCGATGGAGCTGTTGAAGAGGCCACTGGTATTATCATGATCGACGACAATTGAGCCAGAGAAAATGCCTGCTTTATTTTGCTTGGGACCGATGACGGCACCATGATCAACCCAGTGTGTGAGGTCAGGGGACGTGGCATGTCCCCAATACAAGGGCTGGCCTGCGATAGTGTCATTGGGGTTGAATTGATAGTAGATGTGGTACAACTTGGCGGTGGCATCGTAAAACAAACCATTGGGGTCATTCATCCAGCCAATGTCTGGGGTGTAATGGACTTCAGGTCTGTTGTACCAGCTGGTATCGTTACCTTCGAGGGTGAAGGCGCCCGCGACAATCTCTGAGCGGAAAAGGGCCGCGAAAAGAATCAAGAGAAGCTGAAAAGGAATCATGGTGCTGATGGAGGGTCAAACAGGGAATACAGCGGTCGATTTGCCCTCACTTTATACCTCGACGAAATCAGCGTTTCTGGTATTTCGGACATCAACGGATCGTATCGACAGCGTGAGCACGCCTCTACAATGCGTCGGTTACAGCGATATTGTTGCCATGGTATCCAATTATCAGAATTAGGATTATTATATGGCGATAAATCGTTCCTATAATCGATTGATCAAGCATTCTGACACCTCGAGGGGTCAGTCCAGGTTCGCTGCACTGAGCTGCCCAGTGAGAGAGTTCTCGACTGGAACATTTGCATCTCAAGTGTGCTGTGAACTTGAGCACTGAGCGCAGAGAGTATACAGAGGTGTTCGTGCAACTTTCAAGTTCACCTTGAGGTTTAAAAATATGCCATTCCAGTTGCCAAGCTATAAGCATCACCTTCCGATGCTGATGCCTATAGCGGTAGTCGCCTCGAGGTCGAGTGAAGGTTGCTCCGTCGAGGAAAGTGGGACTTCGCATCCTAATCTCAACACTCAAGTGCATCTCGAGCGGAGTTCCTCCTCAGTGGTACCACTGATGCGGAGTGGCAGCAATATCATGAAGGATGCTGCTGGTCCACTGTCGACACGGAAGAGCAGCATTCTTATCATTCACCGGCTTGCGAGAACTGGAATGAGAGCCTTGGAACATTATTGGAAAATAACTGCCCGCCAGTATGACCAGATGTCGGATTCGTCACGCCACTCGTCTAATTTTATTTCCTCTCATCATCATGCAAGCGTAGTAATTTATTTCGAGGCGTGAGAACCTCAAGTCCGTTTGACCAAGCGGCCTGACTTGCAAAACCGTGACTGAAGCGCCCAATACGAATCATGGAATTGAAGGAATTATTGTTCCCACTTAGCTCTTTCTGATACGATTATCAACGGATTCCCACAAATTCCTCCATGGTATGTGATGATCGCCCACATCTCTCTATGCATGTCGTGAGACTTTCGTCAGCTGCAAATCAGCCAAGTAATTAGCGCCGTTTTCTTCATCGCTCACGCCACTCAACTGACTTTGCGAGCTTTCACGTGCCGAGTATGCCAACACACTTGACAGTCATCAGAACACTATAGCAACGGTTGTGAGGATTTCTTGATTCAGTGCATGCCGTCATTAGATGCTTCGCGAGGAGCCCAGTGCGACCAACTTGAGGCGTGTAAATCCTCGGATGCATTTTATTATTGATTGGATAACTCCGTAATGAGTGTTGACTAACTAATTTTATTATGAAGCTCTTTATTGGAAGTTGCATTAATCTGTCACGAATTATTGTTCTGTATGAGCTACGTGTCTGTCGGGCCGCCATTATTTTTTTCACTCTTCAACTTTTCCAATTCATCGACGAGCTCGCGAATATATCGTGAGCCTAACTCGATGGTGGTTGCTTTCGAAGGCACAGTTATCTCATCGTGATACTTCTGAGGTATGAGGCCTCCGAGTTCGCTCACAGCGACATTCATGCGGTTGCGTCGTCCTTGCTCAGCCATTTTATGTGTGTCATTTTTTTTTGGTCCTCCTTTATTCGGATCTTCGATGGAGCGAGAGAAGGCCGATTTATGCATCGGTGACGTATGGTCTCTATTGTAATCAGAAAATTCTGAGTTGCGTAGGTCTTCTGTATCATTCTTCAGATCCGCTAGTCGTCGCATGGTGAAGCCCATAAAAGCTGAATTCAGCTCGAAAGATGCTTCGTTGCTAGGGACAGCTTGTGCCGCAGGACTCGGAATTCGCGTATTTACACTGGCTTCCGGCAATCTTTCGAAAACGGGAGGCCCATTTTTCGCAATTGGTTGCGCTTTGGTTGCAGGGGAGTTCGTGCGACCATGAGAGAGAATACTAGAGGACTGGTTCGCATGTAGTATCGGAGTTCCATGTGGAGTGCGCCGTTTGTTATTATTGAGTGGCTGCCCACAGGAGACCGAGTCTTCGCTAGTACCTTGTAAACTACTATGCCCAAATGCAGACAGAGAAGACCGGCGCCTGTCGTAGTCAGAGGGTGGCTTATACTGATTTTCACCGTTAGACAGAGCCTTCAACGCCGGCGAAGACAAAGGTTCGAATGTTGCTAGAGCCGCTGAACCTATCCCGATATCAGAGGGGTTCACCATTGGCGAGATGAGCGGCGTGAAGACCAGCTCAGGACACACAGATGCAGGCAAGTGGGTCTGCGAATGATAGGAGTGTGAGCGATCATGTGGGGCGGGAGGACGTTGAGAAAAGTTTAGATTCGAGGCGCGCCGATTTGCCGCTGACATCGCCGGTGTTATGGGTGCCTGCTCATGAGAAGGTGGGTAAGCTGACAGCTGATCGTGATCTAAGAAGGTGTGTCCTTCGCTTGCCACTTGGTGCGGATCATCGAATTGAAATTCGTTATTAACAAACAAGTTTTGATCGAGGCTGAAATCTTGCAAACGATTTAATGCCAGTGCTTTGGCATGATCATGTCCCGGAGTCTCTGCGGCGCTGGCCGGATGGCTGGGATGGCTGTCATGAAGGATGTGGGGATCTCCTAAAAGATGGGAGATATCGGCGTCTATGATGAAATGCTCATGTTCAATCGGATATGAAGATTCAATAGCTTGATTCGAAAAACTTACTGGCTGCATCTGACGTTGATGTGGAGATGCAATACCAAGAAAAAGCGAGTCAGTTGTGGACGCATCATATTCTTCGGGGGTGTGTGTTTCTTCACAGGAATAAGGCTGACGAGAGACTGTCAGCAGACGAGGAAAAGCAGAGCTTTGCCAGGGCGGAGTCTCCGCTTCAGGCATCAAGAGAGTTTATGCTTCAGGAAAGATGATGGGCAGTCGACGCTGGCTCTCAAGTGTCGTGTGACGAAGCCTTCACGACGAAGCGCGAATCTCACATGCAATTTGCTGTTTTATAAAATATTTTTAGGTGCCCTATTCAAGTGCCGTAAGATAGAGGGGCTAGCAAATTTTCTCCTATGACTGGTTTACAGAATTCATCTTTTGATAAGCCGGCATCTCTAGTGATTCTTGCCTTCGATCCCTATGTATCAATTCATTGGCAACAGCAATCGTTGACAGCGCAAGAAATCACTTGCCCGTTGCTGATGGAACGTTAGATCCGTTATCGGGAGCCTGCAGATAAACGGCCGTGGTTGGGCCCACGTGGGGATAGTACAAGGTATTAGTCCTTGATTGGTCACATTGGTGTGGTTTCGCGAGAAAAGTCGGGTGGGCCGAGTGCCTCATACAGCGGTTGCGCAGTAGGGCATATGCCACAGTCGCTGATCGGGATTCCACTTTGAGTGAAACTTTTGGTGACGACACGGAGGAGTGCCTGCCACAAGCGAGCATCAACTCTACCATCTAATAATTACACACACAAATCTTAGAGTATACTCTGCTCGAGAAGTACGAATCAGTCGCTCACTCCCATTTTTTATGTCAATATAGTAAAGGCTAGCCATCGCCTAACTGCAGAGTCTCGATTGCAGAAGCTTGAGGTGGAAACCGTGGCCTCTTTACGTATAACAAAAAGCATGCAATTGCTATTGCCAATGATCCTTGGACTGACTTGGGGATCAGTCCGTTGCAGCATTGCAAACCGTGCAGGTTCAAAAGGAGGATTCTGACAAAAATTCTATCCGACCTTGAAGAGTCCATGCCGCTGTAGAGACCACGGCGAATAATTCAAAAGGTCGCCCGGGTGTACACGCGACGGCTCGTAAATTCATTCCTGGCGCGAAAGCATTCGGGAAAGGTAAAGGCCCCGGTCGAGTGGAGGTATTCTCAACGATGGTATGACCAGGCATATGTTGATGACTTTTAGGTCTATGCGACTTTGGGGTATATGTCGATGACTTTTAGGTGTGTGCGACTTTAAGGTGTATGTGGGTTTGGGGTGTATGTTAATCGGTTTTAGGCGTAAGTTGATGAATGAGAAATGTAGGGATTGCTTGAAAGTCGAAGGAGTGAGTCGGAAATCGCGATCAATGTAGCGGGTAGTCATCGTCAAAGACTCTCAGGTGATTTCGTGTCAAGATCATATATCTGTGTTTAGCAATCCCTCATAGCGAAGCTCACGATCTTGGCCCTTGTAAATATCTTTGCAAGAATTCATCACCTTCATGATCTTGTCAGATTTTGGCAAAATAATCTAGATAAGGATAACACCCACACGGCGTAAGGCACACGTTTGGACAGTGATTTCTGCAAAGACCGGTAACGGTCAAACGAATCTGGTCACGGAATCGGCCTCCAGAATTGTTCGACTGTGGTCGGTGCTTTCAAATCGATGAGTCGGCAGCACATGATGTGGTCGCTTAATCGTCATAATTATATCGGATTGCATCAGCCACATCCACTGGTTCATAGTATGGTTTTGGACGGAGCAAAGTCAACGATTTTTTCAATTCAAGAAAGGACTCGCGGAAAAGCACGGCTGGTGGTCACACGATCTGTGTCAACAGCTTCTGGGCTCCGAGCCAAATCGCGAGCGCCTGCCCGGATGAGGCACTGGTCGTGCCCTCCAAAGTGCCTTGCGGCGAAAGTATGCCATGAGACTTCGATCTAAGTTTATTATTAAAATGTGTATCTTGTAACTTATTGAGACGGCGGCATGGATCTTTCCCTACGTTACGTCGGCATGGTTGAATCCAACGGCCTCATGTCACAACATATTTGTTTGAGTCTCGCACGTGAACGTAAATCACGAAGCATGGCTTTAGTCTCGCCCTTATGCCCATTTGATCAGCCCGGTAGCTGTTCTGACCGCATGATTGCCCTGTTCATCACCACCATTTGAGCCACATTGCTCTACCAGCGAACAATTAGTATATTGTAATCTTGACCTTGTTTCGCAACAATTTTTTTTCCTAACTTGTTAACAGATAGAGAGGGATGTAACGCCCCTTCGAATTTGAGTTTCATTCTATGAGCGTAACCGCAGTTCCCGTCCACATCTCTAGGCTTGTGTTGGTCCTTAATCTCTCATATATAGTCATACTACAAGTTACACGTCAGAAACAACTGCTCTCTGGGGGATTGTGAAGAGCATAGAACCCCAGCTCCTTTTACAATCACAAAGATCCTACCTGCAATAAGAAATAACTGACATAAACAGATGTGACCGACCGAGCTCCGGTTTGTTTACCGAGAGTTTGATGGTGAAAAATTTCTCGGTGATTCCTAACATGAGCGGCATAAAAGTCGATCTTGGCCTCTCAAATGAGGGCCTACAATATCATTGCAACTAACTGACGGCACATCTATGTACATTTTATGACTCAAACTTTCGTGGGCAGAATGACGCCCTTATCCATCCACCCGTCCTTTTCTTTGACGACAGTATTCAGAACCCGCTTCGATTTTGCGATCAGATCACCTCTTGTCAAGGCTTCCATTTCATCGCGAGTTAAAGTCTCGTACTCAATCAAGCCCTCAGCCAAGAGACCGAGCTCGGCTTTCTTTTCACGGAGCATTTCACGCGTCCGTTCTTCACTAGCAACCAAGAGATCGCGGACTTCAGCGTCGGCCATATTGCGCAATTGCGGCAGCCAGCTCTCCCAATTGTCAGAGAGTCTTACGGGCCCAATTTTATCACTCATACCATAGGACGTGACCATGGCGCGCGCAACGTTGGTAGCATTGCTCAAATCGCTCAGACAACCACTAGTGACATTCTCCTTTCCATTCAACATTTCTTCAGCAATTTTTCCGCCCATGCAGACATCAAGACGAGCGAGACATTCCTTGCGGCTTAAATCGACCTTATCCATCTCTGGAAGTTGGAACGTGACTCCAAGAGCGCGCCCGCGTGGTAAAATCGTGGCCTTGTAAAGAGGGGTCGCGCCCTTAGTGAACATGGCCATGATGGCATGACCAGCCTCGTGATAGGCGGTGTTTTTACGCAGCTCTTCGGTGATGACCATATGCTTCTTCGCGGCGCCCATCAAAATTTTATCCTTGGCCCAATCAAAATGGTGCATATCTACCGCAGGAGCCCGGAGCTGCAGTGCATGCACGGCTGCTTGATTGACGAGATTCATGAGCTCGGCACCAGACAAGCCCGGCGTGCCTCTAGCAATAATCAGAGGGTCGACATCTTGAGCGGTTTCCACATTGCGCATATGATGCTTCAAAATATCCACGCGGCCGCGAACGTCGGGCAAATCAACATTGACTTCTTTGTCAAACCGTCCGGGCCGGGTCAACGCCTTGTCGAGAGATTCAGGAAAATTTGTGGCACCGATAACGATGACGCCAGACGTCTGCGAGAAGCCGTCGAGTTCAACCAAGAGCTGATTAAGTGTTTGCTTGGCATATGCCTGATCCTTGGGATTACGTTTCCCTCCAATGGCGTCGAGCTCGTCGATGAATATGATGGCTGGCGACTTTTCACGAGCTTGCTTGAATAATTCGCGGATGCGTTTTGCGCCTACACCCACATACATTTCGTCAAACTCTGATCCGGACATAAAGAAGAATGGGACACCTGCCTCGCCAGCGGTCGCGCGAGCCAAAAGAGTCTTACCGGTACCAGGCGGTCCTGTTAACAAGATGCCTTTCGGCAATTTGCCGCCCAAAGCGGTAAACTTTGCGGGATCACGCAAAAAGTCCACAATCTCTTCGAGCTCTGCGCGGGCTTCGTCGCAGCCATGGACATCAGTAAAACGAACAGTAGACAGGGACACATCGACCAACTTATCAGGGGATTCGTCCTTCGCTTTGAAGATGGAGCTTCCATGCTCTTCTAGAAAGTTTGCCGCAGAGTTTGCCGCATATGCAAGCATCGCGAGGGGAACAAGCCACTTGATCCAACGCAGGATTATGGCCATCATGTGTTCTGATACTACCACGTGAACAGGATCGTCCTTCGATCCGTAGTTAGATCTGGGGTTGCCTGCAACAGGCGACTGGAGTGCGGGATTCGAAAAACCAAGAGATGCAGCTACTTGGGCCGCTTTTGCGTGCTGACCGACCTTATTAAGCGCAGTCATGTAGGCCTGGGTGCACAAGGGGTCGGATGCGATGCCTGGGGTTTCGTAGCGCTGACAAACGATATGAGGGTAATTATTCTGCAAAAGCAAGTTATAGAATTCGAGTTGAGCACCGGGGTTTGCGAGACTCCTATTAGCAGCTCGTTCCAGAGCCTGTAAAAGCAGTACAGTCTGAGAGGAGACGAATCGACGAGCCGTTGTGTGGGTGGCCCAGCCACGGGATAAGACCGGTGACACCTGATGAAAGACACGAGCATAAGAAAGTGAGCGCGAAGACACGTTCAGAAGAGCTTTTGCGCATAAAGCGCGCCTTAGAAGCAGAATCAGCATCGTGATCGTGGCGTTGGCAATACCTTTGGTGACGCCTTTGTTACTTGTAGAATCTCGCCCTTGCTCGCCCTGGTACACGACCCGATCAACATTTCACGTGATCAGGTTTACTATGTAGGATTTTCTAAATACGGGGAAAGAAGCGGCACAACCACTGCCTTCGATAATGGCGACGAGACTACCAAAGGTTCGTAATAGACAAGCGAGTGGCGCTTTGTCTAGTGGTAGTGATGGTTCCGCTAGCAGTCATAGGAGCAGCTCTGGGAGGGGAGGAGGCGGAAGTGGCGGGAATGGCGGTGGATCAAGGCACGCTAGTCGCATGCTTTTGGAAGCAAATGATATCCAAGACTCATTCACCGAAGACAGCGGCATCCATTTCCAGGAGAACAAACATACAATCCTATCGAATTTCGAAGAGTGGATAAAAATGGCCACCGACAACAAAATCACGTCCAAGAATTCATGGCAATTTGCGTTGATTGACTATTTTCATGACATGAATGTCATCAAAGACGGCGACACCATCAATTTCCAACGCGCATCAGCCACTTTGGACGGATGTGTCAAAATCTATCTGTCGCGCGTAGAGTCAGCTCATACCGAAACTGGGAAGTTACTCAGTGGTTTGTCACAGAGGCATGATAGTTCCGAAACCCCAGATAGTGAAGATGAGGAGGCGGGTGATGGCGAGGGAGAACCCACCCGAAAGACTCGCACATATAATCGAGTTCTTAGCAGTACTCTTGCCAAATTTGAAGATCTTCGCATAAAAAAGTTGGAGAAGGAACTTGCAATCGACCCACTTTTCAAAAGAGCGCTTGCGGAATTCGACGAAGGAGGCGCAAAAAGTTTATTACTCAATACTTTAGGCATGGACTCCACTGGAAGAGTCATTTTCGACGCGACCTCTGCGGCCTTACAAGAGCGCAACGAGGAAAGCCAGGCTTCCGAGGAGCTGGATCCGATGCTAATAGATCAACCCCCCATTGATATTTCCTCGCTTCGTTCATACATTTTCAGAAATGAACCAGATACGCTAGATGGTGTCTCCATTTGCCCATCGCTACCTGATTTTGCGGCGGTATTGGAAGATATGACAAAGGCGAAACTGGTATTGGGCGAGATCAATGAAAAGCACATGAACCCGCCAAGTCCCTTGCCAATGCGTCCCCTAGATTTTGAACCACCTCAGTTTGAGCCAGATGCAATCCCGGAGTACGATGACGGAAACGAGATTGGTGATGACGAAAACGGGGTTGCCAATGATCCGGCAGATCCAGTGGACAATTTGCATAATAGTATCGTGCAAGGTCTCTTGAATGAGGAAGATCACTATGGCGCGCAGAATTCGGCACCAACCCAGATCATGGACCGAGATTTGATGGCATATTTCGACGATAAGCTAAAGGCAAATTGGCGTGGGCCCCAACATTGGAAAGTGCAGGCACTTTTGCGAACGCTGGCGCCACCGGTGGCGAAACCGTCCACGCCTAATCCTGAGCGGCGCAAGCGGAACGAGCCCACAATCATTGACTTTTCAGATCCTGATGTCGATGAGGACGAACTTTTCCAGCCGCCACGATCATTGGCGTATATAATATCGAAACGGGACGACAACGACGACTCAAAGAACAACTACCAGCTTTTGCCCGATGATTTCCGATACAATTCGTCGCGCCTCACAAATCTATTCACGAAGCCGCAGATCCCCATTATGAATTTCGCTTCCACCAGCAAACGCACCGATACTATGGATTCGCCCGCGGGCCCAACGGACGAAAACTATTTTGCTGACCAGTACTCCAGGAAAATTCAAAGCGACAAATTGGCGGAATCGTTCCATCAGGCCGAGAACGAAGACTACCACAATGATTTTGGGGGAGATGAGTATGCTGGGGTAGATTTCAACGACGCATTGGAATTGGCTGCTCCCGAAAACGTTGTTCTTGATCTGCAGCAGGCGGCTCAAATCGATGCATTGCCCGAGTTTGCGCGGAGACGCCCTCAATACGTCAGCTTCTCTAGAGTTGCGAAACGCGTGGACGTCAAATTGCTCAAGGATAACTTGTGGACCACAATCAAAAACGAACTCGATGCCACCGCCTATCAGGAAAACGGCGCCGAGCTCCCGCACGAAGAGAATGAGGAATTCATTGAACCATTCCCACTCACTTTCGGAGAAATTGTACACAAAGTCGGCAATATGTACCGTCCGGACAAACGCAAGGATCTTTCGACGAGTTTTGGTTTTATCTGCTTGTTGCATTTGGCGAACGAACATGGATTCGCCATAGAATCCAACGAGCAGCACGATGATTTGCGAATTGTGAACTTGCGGGCTTCTCATTCAGATAGTTTACAAGCGTCTGTGGCTGCCTAGACACATGTCGAATAGCTTGAGTAGAACTGGTTTAGTCACTTTCCTAAGCAGAGATGGCGCCATCTGAGTATCGCCTCTGATGTGTGCACAGCAGCGCGGTTTTAGCGGATAGAGAGATGGCGCCGTTAGAGTGCCATGTGCAATGATTGCTGTGCCCTCATTAGTGCAATATATTGTAATCTAGGCAGAACCATCTGATCCTATTCAGAAGACTCACCGTCCATTATTCTAGTTTGATTTCAAGGTTGCCGTGCCTTTTGATTATTATAGTTCGATTATAAGATTACCGTGCTATTGCTATTCAATTATTGGGGCTTCCTGTGAAACAACTACTTTTTGCCCTTTTTCTTATTTTTGAATCCAGTGCGGTTGATGCGATCTATATCCTTCTGCGCAATAACCAAGCCATTGCGCGTGTTTCTGCCCACTCCGTTAATACGTAATCCCTTGTCACGTACCTTCTTTTCAACGCGCGCACCGTTACCTATACGATCACTCGCTTGAGTGGATCCACGACCCGCCTTCAAATTCCGTATCTCGCCGGGTCGGACCTTGGCTAGGACGATTCCTGCGTCGCGAGCTTCTTGCTCATAGCGAGATATGCGTTCATCCCGTGTCTTCACCATCCCTTTGCGCATATCCATTGGCATTTTTTCCAAGCGTTGGGGGAGACCGCCTGTTTTAGAATTAAGAGCAGCTGCGCTGCGAATACGGGAGTCCAACACTCGACGTCTAGCCTTTCCAGTTGGATCTTCGTAATCGAGGGTTTGTAGCGTAACGTCTGCACCAGAGTAATCTAGCTTGCCCGCAAGAATGTGTGATTCCGATAAAAGTCGCTGTAGTTTCAAGTCGTTCTCCATGTGTTCGGAATCCTCTTTGAGTGCTTGGGCTTGCAAATGTTTGGTTTGTGCACTGACTTGTTGAGCTTTGCGCTCCAACTCAACTAGCGTGGGTGCACGGCCGAGACGCAATAGCTTGGCGTCAGCTTTTGAGAACGTGGGCGCGCTAGTATGATTCGTATTGAATTTGATGACTTTGGGTGGTGGATCCGGCTCATGGATGTCATGTCTGCTATTTTCAGAAGCATACATTGAGTCGGCCAGATCGCAGTCGGAGTCAGCAGAGTCTGAAGTGTCATCGAATCCGGCAAAGTCATCAGGAATGTCCTCAGGATCAGACAGTGACGGAATGCTGTCCTCGGGATGCCTTGACACGTCAACAAAGCCCATATCTTCCAAAGACCCGAACTGAGCCTCGAAGTTTGCACGCTGGATCTCTAGCTGCTTGGCATAGTCATCATCGCTCATTAGTGTGGTGAGGAGATGATCGTTCGCAGCCCATTGATTTTTTTTTGCTTGTTTCGCAGGGCCAATCCAATGGATCGACCCGGACGAGTGAGTGATGACCAGATTCAGAGGGTGCATCGATATACACCTGGGCCAGGTCAAACAAATCGTTGGAGGAACACTCACGGACGATGATATCACTACAAAGCCTGGACTCACTACAAACTTTGTCTCGTCAAAGTCATCAGGATACTATGCGACACTCTACCGTGAAAATAACATCCAAGGATGCCACGTTATAAAGCTAGGCACTAATCAGGCCAATGATGACGCCGCACGGGAGGCTTGTACTACTTGGCCACATGCGTTACAGGTCGGTGGTGGTATTACTGCTGATAATGCGATGGAGTGGTTGGACTCTTTCCACGCTTCTCATGTGATTGTGACCAGCTGGCTTTTCAAAGCCGTGGAGGGAGGAATGGAGCTTGACTGGGCTCGTCTCGCTCAAATATCTAAATTGGTAGGTAAACATCGCCTTGTGGTGGATTTAAGCTGCCGCACGGTTGTGAACAACGGAAAAGCCCAGTGGGTCGTCGCAATGAATAAGTGGCAAACACTCACGCAAAACGCCTTGAACTCGGACTTTCTCGCTCGCGTATCGACTTACTGCTGTGAGATTTTGGTTCATGCCGCAGATGTAGAGGGGTTGTGTAATGGCATTGATCTTGCCTTGGTCGAAAAGTTGGGTGAATGGTGTCCGAGAAACTGCAGTATCGTGTATGCTGGGGGCGCCAAGCTGGTTCGGGATCTCGACACTGTCAAGCAACTCAGCAACGGCAAAGTGGATCTTACCTACGGCAGTGCATTGGATCTTTTCGGTGGCACCCTAGTGGCATTTCAGGATCTCGTGGATTGGAATCGAGCCAATTCTCCAGAGATATGACTTGAATCAAGACTGTAATCTTATTGTGCTACTCTGTCACTGATTTAGAACTGTGCGACGTTCAGCTGATGTTCTCTACAGACAATACTCACCAAAGCACGCAAACGAAAATTCGAATCTCACACACGTAAATTCGCAAGATATTGGCGTCAGTTCCTCTTCACAACAGGGTCGAGGCCGCACGGACTTCGATAATCGTTCGGGGCTCGTTCTACAGTCGATAAAGATTTTATTCATATTGTGAAAATAGTTAGTTTCAATTTAATATGAATCTCGGTCCGAAATGTTGGCTGCTGCAGCAAGTAGCACCGATACAAATATTGTCGGAGTCTCATCG
The DNA here is from genome assembly GCA_030581555.1 of [Candida] argentea. NCBI lineage: Eukaryota > Fungi > Ascomycota > Pichiomycetes > Serinales > Debaryomycetaceae > [Candida] argentea. The sequence goes on from JAKTTQ010000230.1 coordinate 113,627, forward strand.
GAGTGGATCCGCGATGATCAACATGACAAAACGTGATTTTGCCGGTCACGAAGCCTGACTTCCGAAAGGGAGATTCTCCCTCCGCCAAAATAGCATGCGAGATTGTGTGTGTACTTGTGATCCAACCATATACGACGGTAAAATAAAAACTCGTTACAGCAACCTATCCCCGGAATCTTTGTGCGTTATCATATTCTAAAATAACTTTCTCCATTATCTAACTCCAGTTGGCTCCGCCAGCACCGAAGCCCGAATCGTAGGGCAGGTTGTTACCCATACCGGGCGATTCGCCATCATATTCGTTACGGCCGTACGTCGTGAAAGCACCGCTGGTTGCGTTTGAACCTTCGACCGTATGTTTGTTGAGCTCAACTGCGACACCGGCCAACTTGAGCTGCAAAGTCTCGATCGCCCGCACGATCACCTCGTTCGGACCCAAATTACCAACGGTCTCAACGTCGAAATAGAAATTGGATGCTTGCGCCTTGTAGTCGAAGGGAGCCTCTGGGTCTGGGACTTCCTCCCACTCGCAATTGGCCAGTTTTGGCCATTCCTGATTGGCGTCGATCTCAAACCAGTAATCTGTATGCTTGAGTTTGTTCCATGGATCGTACTCAAAGCCCACGGCAGAGCAGGGACTCCATTTGGCATGCTCCTTGGCGATTCCTTTTTTGGCAATGCATGTGATTCGAAGTTCCTGATGTTTGCGTAATTTGCACAAAAGGGGGCCGCGGCGCAGATGGTCACGAGTTACAGGGTCACCCAAAAGCATACCGTTATGGAATTTGGCGAGATCCAGGGCATAAACATTCATGGTCGAGTCGGTGTCACACTTTGCAGAGAGTTCCAATTTCACCAGGCACTTTGGACAATAGTTATCACACGTACAATCTCTAGAATAAGAAAGTGATTCTATCCCAATACTATTAAGGGGTATAAGACCCAAACGATGAGAAAGAAATTCATCAGCGAGCACAGAAGTGTTCACTTCGATTTCTACCAAGTCGATAGCAAGGGTAGGCACCTCTGCCAACATTGTCCTTCGTATTGAGTTTGCCATCAGGAGATCCACATCCTTGAGAATGAAATCAACATGATCTCTACTAGAATCTCGGATTGTGACGGTAGGCCCATCGCTCCTATCCACATCCATGCTGGCGTTTGTTGATCAGTGAGATGTTAAGCATTCAATCTTTTCGAGCCCGCGATTTTTCACGGGTTCAGTGCCTGCACATAAGAGACACTCCCACCCATGAATTTCACTACAAGCTGTCGCCAGGAAGCTATTGCCAGGAAGTTGTCACGCCATCAAATCCATTCAACACACCAATGGATGGAATTGTCATCCCCGATCTCCGGTTCGAACAATCATTCCTTAAGCGTCTAGAGGCGAGCGCTGGTGGACGGTCCCGTTTGGTTGTGGCACTTGCGATATTGAAGGATCAGGTTCTCATGCCATTTATGCAAGGATTCCTTTGGCTGGGACTCGTGCTCCTCACAAGGCCCTTCTTAGTGCAGGTCACTACCAGAGGCTTCCACGCTGGTCTCAATGTAAGACGTTTTGTAGGTTACTCATAGTAAACATCTGTCCTCCAATCCTATCATAGCTTCATGGCTGCGCCTCTCGTGATCACGCAAATTATTGCGGTGTAGATGTTCTGAAGGTTGCTTTATTTTATCTCCCTGAACCTTTCGATTGAGCAACACTGTGAAGAATATCAGCAGATTCTTCCTGACATTGGTTCTTTCTACTTTCGCTAATTGCTGATTCTTACATGCTCAAACGTAACAATCGCAGTAACGTACGTACTGCCTATACTGGTGTCAACCATGCCCCTCCAGTGGGCTCTGAGCCGGACTCGGCGGCTCGAGCTGCCGCTCTCACGATCGGTCACGCCCGCAAGGAACCTTTGCTGAATCGGACCGTTCAATCCCCAGCCATGTCTCGGAACCCTAGTCGTGCCCTGTCGTTTAGCCCCTCGGCACCAAGACCTCCTTTGGGGTCTTCAAGACGCAATTCGTATGACCCCTCCGCTCAAGATTCAGCGTTCCTCGATAATGTCAATCAGTTGCGTGACTTGCGCTTGACGCATGAACCTCGCCAGGAGAGAATGGTCAAAAAATACATCCCTTCTCCCTCCGGTATAAAGGTCATAGAGGTCCCGGAATCAACCATCAGACAAGAGGTCTCGCGCAGCAATCTGATGCGCTCAATGCCCAGACTGGCTTCTTTGCGTGGACCCAAGCGCTCTATCACATCGCGACCTATACAGAACTCAGCAAAGGCCCAATCGAACCCGCCTTCTTCGTCTTCGTCTAGATTGTCCTCGTTGCAAATGAGGCATCAAATGAGACCAGTGATGGAATCGCAAGAGCCAAGCGCGGAATTATTGGCGATCCAAGAGAAAATCGATGCTCAAAAACGTTTAGCTGAACAGTTGCTTGAAAAGCAACTCGAACTCGAAAGATTACAGCATCAAAACCAGCAGATGGCGTTGGCTGCAATCACTGATAAAAAAGATGATATTCCAACTCTGGGCGCCAATGACTCGAATAAAGCTCTCTTTGAGCCTCGGGATGCCAAGCCCACAAACAACGAAGGGATAAAAGATGCTCCAACACCTGAAACAAGAACTGCGAACGGCGAGGAAACAATCAAATATGGCGCTCCTGAACTGTCGAATCCCATCTCTTCGAGGGACTTGAGTGATTCAATCCCTCTTGATACTTTACATGATCCGTCGTTGACCGCTGGCGCAGAACCTGTCGATGCCACCGACTCCATCCAGGCGGAATCACCCGAACTTGTTGCGGACGAGCAAGTGTATGTTGATGCCCAAGCGACGCCTCCTCGTACTGATGAAGCATTCAAGCCCTTGATTATTGATGAAGGCCTCATAAGTGGCGCTTCCGTTTCTGCAGATCCAGATCTCGGGTCACTTTCGTCGCAAGACAATATTTCTTCAAAGATCAACTCGTCTCCGAAAAATTCTGGCGCTGAGAATGTGTTTGTCCCGATCGAGCTTCGTGATTCAATGATTGATCACTCGATGCTGGATGAAGACGCTTTGGATGAAACTTTCGAAGCAAGTGCCATGGCCAAGATCTTGCGCCCGCAGTATGGAGCACTACCTAGTCTGACCGATGATCTGACCGTTCAGTCGCAAGCCGAACCATTCCCTACCGAGCGCGTGCTCGCTAGCGATGCGTCGACCTCACTGGTCTACTCGATAGAGTCGCCAAAGGCCAAACCTCCTGTTATGAAATCGGCAATGAAATCGGCGTCGTCCTTCTCTCACTCAATTCACTCAAAATCCAAGGAAAGTCTGGCTCACCAGGCTTATCTCCTGCTCACGACCGCCGAGAACACTCGTCTCAACGCCAAACCCTCTTTAGGCAATCTCCCCGAGCTGCAAGCGCAGTTCAAATCCTCCTCCTCGCAACCGGGACAGACCCCAAGCCCTAAACGCTTCTCCCTGTCCCTTCGTACACAAAACGGCATGGTCTCTCCCCCTGCAACCGCCAATAGTCAGGGTGGTATGTCTGGTCGCTCTTTACGTCCCGCAACAGCCGATGCTGATCTGATGAACAGGTCTCGAAGCGGATCTGGCGCTGCCTTGGCCAATCGCCGCGAAAGACCCCAGTCTTATCAACCTATCCCACCGCATCCTGCTCTTCAGCCCAACTACCAGCTGCCCTCCAAGATCAAGGCTGCAGAACTTTACGCGAAAGCTCAGCTGCGTCCATCGCTGACCTTTCGCCCACCTCAAAACCGCAAATCTTCCTTCAGCAGAGATGGCCAGGAAGAACTGGCCGATGGTGCCCCCGTGCAGAACGGACCGCCACCGCGAACTTTGCGCACGCCGAAACAATTGGACGAGAACGGCAATGAAATCGACTCGTATACTCAGCGCCAGCCTCAACACCAGGACCGCTCCCACCTTCTGAACCAAGGACAAGAACAAGCGCGATCGTCAAGCCTGCGTCCTTTCAAGTCTCGGATCGCTGACTCTGACGATGAAGAAGAAGTCGTGGCTCCCGCTTCCACCCCTCACGGTATTGTTGAAAAATTGACCCAACCAGCAAATTTCGGACACCATCATCGCCTGCAACTGGACGTGCCTCAAGAGCAAATGCGCAATGTTTCTTCGACTACCACGAAGCTGGCACCATCTGGCGAAAAGAAACGGTTCGGGAAGTTGCGTCGGTTGTTTGGCAGGGAGAAGAAGTGAAAATGACATTTTGATCGAGACTAATAGAGAAACTCGCACTTTAAAGAGTGTACTTTTTTACAATTGAATTTATAGCTTTATAATATGATTAACTCAGATAATCTTGACCGTCAAATCAACAGCTCGGCATCGTCAGCAACAAAATCAACGGTTCCGCCCGTTGGCTGCGCCCGCCCGTTATGGGACTCTGTTGATTCCGTTGTAGACTGCAGACGAGGGCGCTCATGCAACAGGTGCGATTCTGTCTCTAGGAGAAGATCCTTGTCGTGGTCACTGATAGATATCACGCCGAAATCTTCCTCTTCCTCCTCTTCTTCTTCCTCTGCCTCTGCCACTGGCTCTTGAGCTTTCCCGCCCAATGCGGAATTCGCAGAAGTGGCAGCACTGTCCATGCGTCTGCGGACCTTAGTCGCTACCTTACGGCCATCAGCCAAAAGACCATCAAACATATCGCGCAAGTTTCGCATGGGATTGAACTCAGCAGTAAGCGGTTTCTCCAAGTGGACCAGCTCGCGCAACGTATGGCTAAACAAAAGCTCATATGTTTCGTCGGCCAATATCACCATGCGGAACGTTGCCAAATTAAGGGTTACAGGGGCATTGGGATTGAGGGCAGCGTTATTTGCAATTTGTTTGTCGTCGATCTTCAATTCTTCGAGCAATACCTCAGTTTCCACCGGTTGAGCATATTCGAACGCCCGCTTCAAAAACGCACTCGCGGCACTCAAATATCGTTCCTGCTGTTGACCAACAATCTTCTCACGATCTATACTTATCTCAGCCGGAAGGTCGATGTTGCCCCCGAGCTCATCGCCATGGCTCTGCGTTTGCCTCGCGTACACTTCATCGGCGATCGCATTCTCTATCGCGTCAACCGTAATGCGATCGAGAAGATGTCCCTCTTTCCAAAGGGTTGTGACAGTGAGTAAGTCCTCTGACATTTGTAGAATTCCCTCGCGGTCAATTTCTCCGCATTTCTTCTTATCATATAAATCAAAAAAGTAGTTCATCAGTGCCATCAAATCAGGATCCAACAATCTATTGAGGCCCAGTACCAAGTCCGCGAGAGCCAATGCGTTTTGGGACTCAGTGTCCCATCGATGAAACAAGCATTTGAGAAAATAATCATTGGTGCGTTGCGTCTCCACGACCCAATCACAGGTATCGGCCATGAACCCAGAAAATGCATCGTAATCCATCAAACTCAGTCCACTGCCCATCGTTGCGTTGAATGACTCCACAAACCCATAAAATCGATCGTACGTTACACTCAAGGTCTCCAGATCAATGTTTTTTGTGCGGGGGAGGTTCCGCAACTCGGTCCGCTTCACGAAGGTCGAAATATCCAGGAAAATCGAGTCGCGATGCATTGTTCTATGCTTCTCGATAGTTTCGTCGTTGATATTGCTAAATTCCTTGAAGGAGACTACCAAGAGCTCTTGGAATTTGGTGATATCTCGCCTCGCGAGATTAGTAGCATTCGGATGTGCTGAGTCGTGAAGAGTCGAAAAGTATGATTTGAGAATGGAAATAAATGTCCCATCATCCTGAGTCTGGAGTAATTGCTCCCCATTAATTCTGAGTACCGCGAGAGCAACTTGGAATAGGGTTTTGGGGCCTTGCGAAAAGAATACATCCATGATTCGGAATGCGAATATCAATGGCATCGACGTGAGGTATAATGAAAGAAACCACGGCAAAGAAACTACCGAGAGCTGAATATCGTGCTCGTTAATGTGCTCCCATAAAAGTGGCATTGTCTTTTGCACAAGAGACTCGAAAACTCGCTGGTCTAATAGAGTGCCGTACATGGTTTTCGAGTAATATCCGGGCACTATCCGATCACATAAAACGTCAAGAGCCCAGAACGCTTGCTCCTCTGACATTTGAATGAGTAAAGCGGCCACAACAATGTTCATTGCCTGACAATAGCCCACGTCGGGATTTCGCCATGAATACGCAGTTAAAACACGGCGCAAACGACCAATTCCCTCGCTGTCTTGGAATGCTGCATACTCAGGGAGTGACCGATTCAAATCTTTCTCGATCTCTTCTATTGCTACCAGATGCTTATTTCTGTTCTTGTCCAAGATTTTCTCGTATTCTCCAACCCCATTCAATCTGAGGTACATTGACCCGCAACACAATTCCCAGATTTCACCGCGCAATCGATTGGGAATGCCCACCTTTATAAGGCGATAAAACATCGGAGCCCTGACCAAGGTTAGATTGCGGCCATTGGACAAAAAGTATTCAAACCAAAGCTTTAGTTTTGGTTTTTCTTTGGTCTCCTTGGGATTACCCGGGAATTTGAACACAAGACCAAGACCGCCCAGCGGCGCGGCTTCAATCTTTTCATCGGATGCGTTGTTCTTGTATAGGAGATACTCCGAATAGCATGTTGGAATGAAGGCCTTGAGATTGGGTGCTCGTTCGAGATTTTTGCGCAAACATATTTTGAGGAGCTGTGAGAAGCGCTCACAATCTGAGGAAAGACCAACTAAATAAAAACTGATATGCATCTTAGTGTGGGTAGATACCGTCAACACAAGGTCGCTTCCTCTGGCAGCATTGCGCTCGACCTTTTTCACTGTGCTCAAATTCAAAGTAAATGAAAGTGCATGAGGGTCATCTATGTCAGTGTAGACAAGAAAATGATTCGTCAACCAGACCTTTCCCCGAGACAAACGCAGGCGTTTCCTCTGCTCTCTACTACTCACAGTAGTGAATGTAACTTCTGCCAGACACGAACGTACAATCTCTTCCTCGTCGCTTATATGGTACTCTCTGCAAAAGACTTGATTATCGGTGAGACCAAAAGCATTCTTTTTTTCCACGAATGGACTCAATGCCTTGTCCACCAAGGACTCCCAAAACGACATTGTGCTCTTCGGTAAGTATCGTTCAGGAGGAGGCATTATTCAAGGCGGGTGCTTCCACAGCCCTGAGCGGTCACGTGCTGGTGCGCTTTTCTTCCGTTCATGATTTTTAGGTGCTAGGGTCTCACCTCTCTCTCTTTTTAACGCAGTGCGTATGCCTATAACGTAGGCTGTGTGGTCCATTCCTTGCTATCTTCGATATATACTATGAGCGGCTATTTTTCTTTTCTTTTGACCGCAAGCTGCAGTCTTACGTACACCCTCTCACAGAGGCTGGTATCGCACCTGAAACTTCGATCTGATATGAAGGCAGGTTACAGGGAAACTTAAATATGAAAATCTCTATTGTTCAAACCGACGCCATACATTCCTGAAGGTCTCGAAACTTTTCCATCATCTACGGATGATTAATAGACGTGATCAACGGACTCTTTGTTCGGTTCGGAATCGAGGTGACATTCTCCGTGGTACGATTTTCAGATCCATTGGAGCGGCTCAAGGTGATTTGCGGTGTCACCGGTGATTCCTCACCCTTTGTTTGAGTGATCTTTGACCCCTTCAAGTCCCCGAATCTCACGTAAGATGTATAATCACATATCGGATCGAGAACTGTGCTCGACATGGCCTGGTGTTGCGACGTGAACTTGTTACCCAAAAATCGGCCAGTGTGTTTCAATATGGCTTTCGTCACATCCCTCTTGAGCTGCTCCGTCAAGTCCTGTAGACTCCAGGTCTTTTGTGTATAATGAAGAAGCGGGAGAATCAATTTTAGATCATGGACATTCAAAAGACGCATTCTTTTAGGCCCGTTGAAACTCACATTCAACTCGCTGAGTTTGACTTGCAAGTTTCTGAACAGTATGTATTTTGCAGATCGCTCAATAAATAATTGGAGATCATCGTCTTCTTCGTCCATCTCATCTGACGGTTTAAATGGCCTCAAAACACTAGTTCCACTCTGAGCATCATCTGAACCGCTTGTTTTGGCAGAGCTTTGACTAGAGTCGGCACTGTTTCTTGAAAGTGGCGATGAGGTCGGACTCTTCTCGGAGCTGAAACTGTCCTTATGTCTAGCGAGAATTTTGCGTAGAGGATTGCGTGATACCCGGGTCGAAGTGGCCAGCGTATCCTCTGTCAGTATCGAGGCAGTATCGCCGTCGCTGTCCGAACCAGAGGTATCAGAGTCAGACCCATCATCATCTCTAGGCCACACGTACAGAATCAACATTTTGGCCACGGAATAGTCAAGTCCGACCTTGAGCGGCTGAAGAGCGAACTTTGCCTCTTCGACAATCGGTATGCCTCCTACTTCGCCTATTGTCTCCCATTGTAGTAAGAGAAGCGGAGGCTCCTCACCCGATTTTTGATCATCTTTTGGCGGATGGAGCGGGCCTAGCATTTCGGGGTAACGGACATTCGGCTGCAAGTAGAAGCCTTGCATCAATTGGACCTTGATCGCATTGGTCTGAAGACGATTGGGGCTGTCTATACGAACAAAGCTGGCTTCGGAGAGCGCAAGATCGACCATGTTGTGGCGCTGATCGTCCATTATGTGCCAAATGACCTGGTCGGCAATGATCCTCTTGACGCGGGTGTGATTACTGGTCGAGTTCAGCAGGTTGTGCACTGTTGTCTCGAGCATGAGCACATCTAAGTGGAGCTCCAATTTTGCTAACTCAAGAACCGCTTCTTCAAATTGTGACTTGAGTTCTCCTTTTACTTTCAGGGAAGGGAACTGCAAAAGAGTCCACTTGCAAAACCGAATTTCCTCCTGTAAACCACGCACAACTGTATCAAAGCCCAAAAAATCGGACAGATCCCGCATAGAAATGATTTTGTGCAAGAGTCCAAGGGCCTCGGCACGAGAATCCTTGCCATTAATCAACAAATCATCAACGATATAGTAAATTGTGGAGTATTGATCCGATGTGGCAGACATGACAATTTTTGCCAAATATGCATTGAGTTCGTCCGTTTCGTTATGCTTCTTTGCATTTGCACTGAGTGGATTTTGCTTCTTGTGCATTAACGCCATGGTGTTGCGCTCCATGATCAACTCACTTGCTGCCCACTTACTGTCGTAGCAAACCTCACACTCGAGCCATGGTAACCAGTCCATAGCATGTTGTCCCTGGTGCATCTCGTAGTACACGGTGGGATCACCGGTTGTCTCTCCATTTTTGTCAAAAACGTAGATGTGCGAGTCACGCAACAACACACCATATCGAACTTCGAATAGATTGGATAATTCACTGCCCTCGCTTATGATGTGGTTTGTCCCTTTCGTATTCACTGACACAATCCGCAACTCAATATCCTGGGACGTCACCAACGCACAGGAATCCAATTTCTTGGCTGAAACCATCTGTATCTGAGGGTGAATGAATTTGACAAGATATTTGTTGACACATTCTTGATTTTCAGCACACGTTCCGCTGAGATCTTGGTCAAAGGACTGCACGATATCATCTGTTGTTCTATGCGACGCATTCAAGATCTCTTCGTGCATGTCGACCTTATCATCCTCCTTGTGGGGTGTCTCACCGATGATAGTTTGAACAAGATCAACGGCTTCCTTAGTCATGAAGTGGGACCGCGAAGCAACTCGCAGCATATGCGCCAAATACTTGATGAACAGATCACGCAAAACGTTATCGGCTTTGAGCCGAAGATTGTGTACAATGAAGCGATTGTGGAATTTGCTGATCTCGTCCTCTTGATCCAGGGCAGCGCACGTGGGGAATGAAGCCAAGGTGGTGGTATTAATGCGAGACAAACTCGAACTCTTCGAGTCTCGTCGTAATGGTTCCATGCCACAATGCTGGAAAGACTCCCTCGCTTCTTCCACGACCGCGATTCTGCTTTTGATAGCCTCGAGCTCACGGGAGAATTTGAAGTGGTCTGTTTTGTTGCAGGACTTCAAACTCTCCTTCATCGACGAAGCTTGCTCGTGAAGCTCTTTCATTCTTGCATTCAAAAGTTGCGTTTGAACCTCGGCAGGTTTGACAGCTCCCATCAAGCAATGATGAGTATCTTCATGTCCGAATGGATACTTGCCGTCCTGTTGCAATGACCATTCTCGGAAATACGAGAACATCGGGGTAGATGCAAACCTCAAAGCTCGGAAACGAGGAGCGCCAGAAGGGGGCTGGAATTCTTCCAACTCGACGTAATCATCTGCATCGAACCATGCCAAAAATTCTTCATTTTTATCAGCACCATCAACGTGACAAAATTCGCTTCCTGGGATTTTGGATCGGTGCTTATGATTGCCATGATCTCCAGCTATCCTGAAGCGTGATATAAGGTCGCCCTCAGTGGACGGTGAGTCATCAAAAACAGCCTCCATCAATCTGAGAGAGATATGCTCTGCATTGACCTCGCCCTCATTCATTTTTAGATGTAATGTCTCATTTTTGATGCCCAATTTTTTATTGATATAAGTGAACACCTCCTTCCTCTGATGAAGGTCGATAGCGCAAGACTCAAACTTTCCCTTGAGCCCGACAAAAGTGGTCTTTGGCGGCTTATCATTCAAATCAGAGAACCCATCATAGACGTGTGCGATCGTCAATGGATCGAAAATGAACTGATATTTGACCGTGTAAATATGAGCGCCCATACTGAGCGAAGTTTTGTTGATCTTATCTTCGCCCTTCCATTGAAACAACTTTCCTTTTCGAACAGGGAGAGATATACCATCCGTGAGCAGACCCCACCAGTAGAAAAAGTATTGAAAAATGAGAGGCAGGAAGTAACCAACGTTGGGACGATTCGGATCTTTGGACTTTGATATCACTGAAAGTGCCAAATGAATATAATCCGATCTGAAGCCAAGGAAGGAATCCGGGTGGTCTTCATACTCCGGACTGGTCACTCTCACGTCGTAATGCGGCTTGAACTTTGAAGTTCTCTCATTATTATCCGAAAGCGTCGTAATGCTTTCATCTTTGTTGCGCTCGAAACTCGCTCCAAATGTCCAACAAACTCTATCGGGCGAAGATAATTTCACAACCCGTTTCACAAAACGTTGCGACTGGTCATCATATTCTGGCTCTTCGGTCAACGCTTGCTCGCTCAACAAGCTCCAAGAACGACGCTCCTCTTGATTATAGTTGGGGACTGCGAGCAAGAAGTGATCACTCTCTATCTTGAATAGTTCACGAGGGTCGCCTGATTCGTTAATTGAAAATCTAACGTGATCTTTCCAGCAGAAAGCAAACCCTGCCGCTTTCCCTGTTGTGTCATATGGTCCAGAAGAGCTTTTGATGTGAAGCGTCAATTCGTTTTCAACTTCAAAGACGGCATTACCGTGCAAGATGAGCGCCAACTTATCCCACGTCCCGATCGGCAGGTCATCGATTTCTGGTTTGGTAAAATTATCAAGCGCAGGGCCAGCAAAGTGGAATGCTGGTTGGTAGGATGGACACCACGTAACCATGCAAGGCCGAGACGTGACAAGATTACATTTCAATTCCAAAGCAATCTTCACGGGGGTTAAAGTTCTCGGAATGTTAGTGGAGTAGAAGTTGTCGTCTGCGCGTTCTTCCGGTAACGCGGGGGAGTAAGGAACATAAATAAACCTCATTTCCTCGTTACGGTGGACAAGCATCTCATTTACTACCAACGTCGTGGAAAGACGTAGAGTTGGCTTCGAAGGATCTTCGTTTTCCGGAAAACTCAACACAGGAAGAGGATAGTCACGCATGTACATTCGCATCGAACGGGCCTCAAGCTTCAAAAGAATAGGGACGAGAATGCTGTACACCAACTTTGGTTGACCCTGAGAATGGTCGTAGAGAAATTTATGGACATCATCAATTTTGGCCTTCTGGGCTTCGAGATGCAAGTTGCGCATGCCGACAACCATGGCATCGGGCCCCTCGTTGGGCTTGAGAATCCCAAACTTTCCGGTCATGACGGGGTTGATTGCCTCACCGCCAAAATATTCCTCTCGCCTGTGAGCCCAAGTGGAGATCTTGCGTTCGCGGAACGCGCGGAAACTTCTGATCCAGCTTGTTGAAAACTCTCGATAAAGTTTATCTTTCGCATCAGCCAAAATCGACTCGACTTCTTCGATCGATTTGGGAGGCGTGCTTTCAGTGTCATTTTCCTTCTCAGGCTTTGTTGCGCTGGCTCCCGTATGCCGCTTCCGTCTCTTTTGAAGAAAAGTTGGCCGCGAATGCTTGTGATCATGAATAGTCAGAGGCTGAAGTTCATCCTGAAAAAGCTTCGATTTTTCTTCGAGAGAGGGCGCGGCTTCATCCATCATCTGTTCCGCCCGTGCTTCAAACAACCTCATTTCTTTGAGTCGGGCTCTTTGCTCGATCAAGCCAAGTTCGTATATATAAGAAATTTCGCTCTCGAATGGATCGGTATCGAGTGAAAAGCCCAAAACTTCGGAATCGAGAGTAATCTGAGGTAGGATGATAGGGGGCTTCTCACTCGGCCTAATGGCGCTAAAATCAGAATTGCCATTCGCAGCGAGCTCGAAGTTGTGCTTGATTTGGACGATAGTTTTGAACATGGTGACAACATTATCAATGACGGTGTAAACCAAAAATCCATGAGGAATCAGGATTCGTACTGACCGGGTAGTCACTTCTACCTTCAGATCCTCGATATCTTCCGGCTTTAAAGAGATTCCGATGCTCGGTTTGTGAAAAGAAAGCAAGGATGCCCAGAGCTTAGTTGCAGGGTGCACAACATAGAGCCTCGCAGCATGAAGGGAAACTGACTTGAACGCCAACACGTTGTTGAGTCTAGTCTGATCAAGCTCGAGCATGACATCAACGGTATTAGGTAGCCTCACAATCGCCGATAACGAGTGAATATGGACATTGACCCGACATGTCGCGCGGGGAGCCTGTACTCTTAACATTTCTTGCTTTGATACTGTCTTTGAGACAGTTGGTTCAAAAAACTTCAACAATGTGTGCGCATATACCGCACACCAAATCAAAAAGATATCAATCCTTGAGTCCACTTCGGGGATAGAGACGTTGAGTGCATTTGGCCGATGGGTGTCCGAATTTTTTATTTTGATTGTTGGCACCTTCAACACCTTTTTCAAATGCCGAATCTCCTGGATTTCCAACGGCGCCAAATCTGGTTTCGAATCGTCCTCTTCGGACAAAGAAGAAAGCCTCGAGTCCAAGGTATCTGTGTCTGAATTTTCCAGAGGCGTGGTGTAGTCATCGAAATCGGCCACAACCTCCAAAGGACAGTCGCTCACACTAAAACATTGCAAATCTGTGACATCCACGGCAATCTGCTTCTGAATTCTCCTAGCACGGACTTTGATTCGTTCCACCTTTGCCGAAACGCCACGGTTATACTTGCCCAAGTCGATCTCTCGATCTAAATTCTCATCATGGACCATGTGGCTCGGCAAAAAATCACAGCATGATATGTTTGCCAGGAACAGCTCGAGGTCAACATCGACTCTGCTCACAAAGTCAGGCAAAATTGTGAACAAATCGAGGTCTCCACACTTTGTAGGATGTTCAAGATCATCAACATCGACGTTTTCAGCCAATTGAGCGTACGTCTCATTGTAGATACTGTTCCTGTTGTTTGCCGCCATTCTCATTAAATGAAAAATGATGACATTTGCCGATTTCGCTTCGAAAGTCCGACACTTGAGCTGCAACGAAACCGACCTGTTCACAATGTCATACATTGCTACTGTTGCTATTCGCTCCAGCCGCAACAAATTACCGGCAGCATCAACCTTGGCGTGCCTCATTTTGAAAATCGACTTGAGGCCCGGCAGCTTCTTCAGCCTCTGGCCTCGCAAGCCGTCCAAATGGCGAGTGCGCGATCCGAAGAATACCGTTTCCATCCCGATGGTGACTATCAAGTTTTTATCAGAACCCCTTACAAATGTGGCATTCTGTGCCTGGTCCGTCAGAAGCAAGTGGAGGTTTATTTTGGGGCCCGTCACAGTCACTGCTACAGATGCTTTGCTCAATCTGTCAAAGACTGCGCCAAAATCAGCAAAGAGTACGCCCTTTGCGGACGATGGTTTGCTTGTGGAAGTTGCCTTGTACTTTGTAAATTGTTTCAATTGATCCTCATAAATATCAATCATAGGATACGTCAAAGTCATGGCAACCATAAATTCGAAAAGCCCGCCTGCCGCCTTACTGACGTCTTCTTCGAGAAGCGCACGTATAGTCTCAATCACCGCTACGGGGTCTGAGGCGAGCTGGAATGAGCCCGAGGGCAAACCAATCAAACGGTCATTCTTGTGGTAAACATTGAATTTGGTGACAAATGCTGAAAATCGCCCCTCGAATCCAATGCCCGTGCATTCATTCTCGATTTTGACGGCCAAATTAGTAGCATCGATCTTCCATTCACCATTATCAATGCAAAAATCCTCGAGCTTCAAATCCACGAACGAGCCGAAGGGAAGCCAGGCCAAAAGAAGCTCGCGTAGTTTGGCGAATTCTTGGGCTTTCTGCTGTGGCGAGCTGGCCACTCGATTCGAGTTTGGGCAATGCTGTTTATCGCTCGAGTGAAAAGTCTCAGCGCTTGCATTGAGACCCGCCGATGAGATTGAACACCCTACCTTGGTGAGGATGACGATTGATCTCTTTTTATCGCTAAGACTAGGCTCTATTTCAATCGAGAGATCCAACACAACACTCACACTTTTGAACAAAGGATTGTGATGCTTTTGAAAGTCTGAATTGCGGGACGTGGAGTCCAACACTGTGAGAATAATCCGGGGTTCCCCATCATCACTGGCGGCTTTCTCGAGCTTCGCAATATTAAAGAAAACTGCCTGGTTTTCCAGGGCACAAATTGTAACTCTAATCGCGTGAAGGGCAATTTGGTTGAAAACTTTGAATCGGCAAAGAAACGCGAGAACTTTTTTATTAATTGGAAAAGATAATGAGTCAGGACGCGCGATTTTACCGTCCGTAGAAGTCGAAGAGACTTCGCTCGCGCCTGAAGTTTGCAAATTCAACTCAACGTCAAACAACTGAACGCTTAGGAGCTTGAATGCCAGGGACGAGTTCCAAGTAGCATTGATTCGGAGAGACAAACGACCAATATGAAACTGCGCATTGTTGGTGGGCAATGTCACGGTCACACCGAGGAGGGAGAACCAGCCGATACCTTTGACGGAGACCCGAGGAAGACGGTTCACCAACCAAAGGAAAAGCAAATAGCTGATCACGAAGATAACTAAGACCTTTTGAATTAAATTCATTTGAGTATACGGGCCAGGAT
Source organism: [Candida] argentea (assembly GCA_030581555.1). NCBI lineage: Eukaryota > Fungi > Ascomycota > Pichiomycetes > Serinales > Debaryomycetaceae > [Candida] argentea. Next base: position 128,982 of record JAKTTQ010000230.1, read on the forward strand.
AAAATCAGGCCTGTCCTAACCTACACTTAAGTCCCCTAGACAATCGCGATTGTATGGGTCGACTGATGTCGAGGGGGCACAACGCTGGTTGCTTTTACTTGCATGCAGTACGGGAATTGCGGAGATGTTATACAATTAGCGAAGGGCAATAGCGTGGTTGAGCCTATGGGCTGAATCGTGTATCAAGGCTCGGCTTGATGCCTCGAAAGGAATCAACCGAAATGCACTGACTTACCTTGCGCTGGACAAGTTTTTTGGACTAGTTCCGATCTGATTCGATCATGCTTGAGGCGGGTGAGACTAGTTTACTGAATTTTTATACCAGTTTTTATCTTAACAATAGTGATTTTGCTTTTCATCTCAATGACGTGAGTTGCGAGGTTATTGCATGTCAAGAGCTTGGTTCCGTCAATCGATTTCGGCGAGAGGGCCCCAAGGGAGTAGAGGTTCACTTATGAATTCGGAGTATTGATGTTCGGATCTTTCCCTTCAAAAGACACTTCTTCTCTAAAAACTTTCACATGTCATTCATAACGGCTTCATCGTGTCAATTAAGGTCATGGCCACGTTTCAAAGTGGACTCTTGGTTACTATACATCGTCTGGAGAGAAAGTTTGACCGGGATTGTAGTAAACATATAAAGTTTTCTTACAACTTTTTCTTTGTCAACTTGTGACTTTTATTAACGGCTCATCTAGTTTTTTAAAAGTCTATTTGCCGCCAACGCAAGCCCAGGAGAGTATGATGGAAACTGCTGCTACGCACGGGGAATATAAGGATCTGTTTTCGCCGCTCAAGTATGAACGGGGGATCGGCTTTAATCTGTGACTGAGGCCTCAAACTCATCATCTTTTGTCGTAATAACTTTCGTCACTGGCAATGTCAACATAATCAAGGAGGCTGTTGCAATTCATGCCTCAGACATTTCGAACAAAGAAACGCCCGTAGTCGGCAAGTTTTTCATTGCCAACCGCGCCTTAGGTCCCGAAGAGCCTCACGGTCTGATCGAACAGGCGGCCGCCTACAAGGCTAGCGCGGCTGCCCAGCTGGTCGAGGGCCCGGTATTCGGAGAAGGAACTTGTTTGGTGCTTACGGCATTAGATAACTCACTCGGCCCCTTTTTCAAGTGGTTCATACAGGCTTTAGGCCTCCAGGGAATCGTCGACATGTTATACAAATTCGACGACAAGTCTGCCAAGGCAATTACCACTTTTGCTTACTGTGAGGGGCCCGCCCAACAAGTGCACATCTTTCAAGGAATCACTGAAGGCAAGATCGTTGATTCGCGAGGCCCCACGAACTTTGGCTGGGATTCTATCTTTGAGCCCGTAGGCTTTTCGGAGACCTATGCTGAGATGGATAAGCTGGTCAAAAACAGTATTTCGCACAGGTCTAAAGCATTAGCCAAACTCAAGGAGTTTTTGCTCCAACAGTAACGGATACGCAGACTACTATAGAATACACGGGGTTTTCTCTCGAAAACTATCAAGTGGACACTTGCGGGATTCCCCAGTGACAAGTCATATATCGATGACCCAC